>JARJDZ010008914.1:0-10142 GCA_030264555.1 Aleochara sp. GC000083 | reverse complement strand
TAGAAAGCTGCAAGCACAATTCCTGATTCACTCGTGTACATGCCATCTGTATTTGTAATTCCTGATTCAAAACTCGTTGTCCCTGCCCCACAATCTGCTGCTGTCACTTTTTGAATATTGTTCGTATGCTTTTGTTCAGTAAAAATCCATTGTTCATATGGCACGCCAACTTGTTGGGCTAATTGTTTTCGGTTAGCAAGTACATCAGCATCATTGTCTCCAACAATAAAGGATTGATTAAAACTATCATAATCCCCTTTACTTACACCGCCATTTTTCGTCGTGAATCCTGCGAGTAAATTCCACTCTTCATCCCATGCATTCACTTTTAATAGGTTATTATCTAATTCAAAAATTTCCTGTTCAATATGTAACATGCGTTCCACTCCTTTTTTTACATTTCTTTGTATTTTATATTACACTAAATAGCAAAACTTGCATACCAATTATAGAAAAAAGTATGCAAGAATATTTTTACAAATCATTAAAAGTAATAAGTTCCACATTTTGCACTGCTAACCATTGATAAAAATCCTGTGCATTTAATAATGCATAATCAAACAACCGCAATTCATTTAAGGACGATTTTGTAAATAGTTCTGGATCCAAGAACGCTGGATGGGTAATAAGCAAATTAACTCCTTCTGTGAACATTAACTGCCTTTCCAAGTACCTGAAATAATCAAAATCATTTGTTAAAGGCAACTGCTCACCTTTCAGCAAAAAGGATGCTTGAATATCACTTTCATTATAAAATGGGCTGTGTTTAATGCCATATAGCTCTCCTAGGGACTGAATTACAACGATTAGATTGGGCGAATAGATTGCATGGTAATCTATATAATCAGGTATTCTGCCAACAAACTTAATAAAACGCTCAATTTGTGCTTTCACCTCAATTGTTAATTCATCAATGTTGGGAAAGGGTTCTAAACCGCTTGTCAATTTTTCTCGATAAAAAATACTCGGATATAAATGGCCGATTTCATTTACCAATGATGGAATTTCCTCTTTGGGTGCGGCGGATTGCGATGCAGTTAAGCACACATGTAGTCCGAGACAAAGGTTATCCTTTCCTTTTATGAGCTTTGCTGCATTTTGAGAAAACTCTTCATTCACCATGAGCCCAGTTGATACCTTTTGCTGTTTTTCCATAAGTGATAAAATACCAAAAGTGGTTCCTTCCGTATAACCAAAGTCGTCCGCCCTTATAAGTAATTTTTTCAATCTGCTCTCCTCCTACTTCACCAATACATCACTTTCTCAACTATTTATCAAACCCTTTTGTATTTCTCGCATTGACGTGGGAGGCGTCACAAAATGGCATATTTCTACTTTCCCCACACCTACAAAGAGCAACTCTATTTCTTTTCTCATAGATTCTACCATCACTGCCCTCTATTTCAATACCAGATTTGACAGCAAGAGGGCCTCTACGTCCCAAGGCGGTGTCTTGCGTTACATGAATTTCTTCGTCAAAACTCGGTTCAATTTTTTCGCCATTTTTTCGTAATGCGGTTAATCTTCCAGCAGCACAATTTCCCGCTTCCTCAATAGCAAGTTGGCGTGCCTCCTCATCTTCTGAATCAATGATAGCTTGCCAGAACCGTCTACCTCGATCGCAAAAGCGAAAATATGAACAGAGATTTTCATCATCTAGGGCATCTAGGGTTCCACCTTCCATAAATTCAGCTGATTCATCATAGGGAATATTGCTGGCAACTTCTTCACCAACGAAGCCGATTTTTGCATGCGTTCCATCACAGAAGGGACGATTTGCAGAGTGACCACAGCGACACAATCTGTACGATTCCTCTGTCTTGTATGTTCGTCCGATTTCCCATGATTCGCTTGTGCCGAAACCATCAATTTTAATTTTCGCAATTTTCAATGGCACATCCCCACTCACAACATATGGTCCACCTTTAATTATCTTTATTTTCTTATTCATTTTCATCTTCCTCCATTTTTTTAATAATACATATCATGTGTGTTTTCTGCATCTCTTAATAAGTAATCAATCCTATGGATTATTTCCTTGCTCTAAGTGAATACAGAATAGAAACCGTATCTACAACTTCTTGTAGGATTGCCCCAATTAATGCAGGGATAACCCCCGTTGCTGCAATAAGCATCAACACTGTACAGATAGCAATTCCTATGAGTACCGCTTGCCTAGCGATTATCATCGTATGTTTAGAAATTGAAACAGCATCGGCAACGGATTCCAAGTTGTTTGATAAAAGCACGACATCTGCGGATTCACTTGCTGATGTTGCTCCAGTACCAATTGCAATGCCTGTATCAGCAATTGCTAATGCTGGTGCATCGTTCACACCATCTCCAACCATTACACTTGGCCGATTATCTTCTGGAATGGCATTTAATATGTCAATTTTATCTTTTGGTAGACAGTCAGCATGCACTTCTGTAATTCCTACTTGTTTGGCAATTATTTCCGCAACCGGCTTATGATCTCCCGTCAACATCATAATATGCTCAAGACCTAATTCTTTTAACCGCTCGATTGTATGTTTTGCTTCTGGCTTAATGTGGTCATTAAAAGTAATATAGCCAATAAACTGTTTTGCCCGACTAACAAAAACGACGGTTTTGTTATCTGTGTCTAAACCTTGTGGTACACCAGAAACAAAAGTCCTTTTCCCTACTCTCACAAGTTGTCCATCAACCATGCCCTCTACACCATACGCAGTCTTTTCTTCTACATCAATAGCCTGCAATTGTTGTGTGTTTTTAGCTGCCTCAACAATCGAATTGGCAATAACATGCGTTGAATGTGCCTCTACACTAGCGGCCAATGCAAGCACCAAATCACGTGATATCCCAGGAGCGGGATAGACGTTGTCAACAGCTATTTTTCCTTTTGTAATAGTTCCAGTTTTATCAAACGCAATTGTTTTACTGCTTGCCATTTTCTCAATACTTGTCCCACTTTTTACAACCACACTGTTTTTACTTAATTTGCTTTGCCCTGCGACAATGGCAATTGGCGCTGCTAAAATCAAAGGACATGGAGAAGCAACAACGAGAACCTCTGCAAAACGCCTAGGATCTTTAGAAACAAACCATGCAACGCCTGCAATAACATATGCAACAATTGTAAAAGGAACGGCATATTCATCGGCAAGCCGAACAAACTTAGCCGGCTTAGCTTCTGATTCTTTTACTAGCTTAATAATTTGTTGATATTCACTATCTTGTGCAAGTTTAAGGACCTTCATCCGTACCGCCTCATCGCCATTAATTGACCCAGACATAAGAGCATCTCCTGTCTTTTTATCAACTAATGCAGACTCACCAGTTAATGAAGACTGATCCATACTTGCATTGTCTGAAAGAAGCTCGCCATCTACCGGTACTACTTCGTGTGGTTTTACAACTAGAATCTGGCTAACTTGCACTTCATCAACAGGCACATCTTGCAATTCTGATTCATGTTCTACATGAGCAATCATCGGTGTATTATCCAAAAGCGTTTGCAGTTCTTTTTTTGCAACATTCCCTGCATAGTCTTCTAGAGCATCTCCACCAACGAGCATGATAAGTATCATCAAACTAGCCCAGTATTCTCCGATAGCAAGTGTGGCTACAATGGCCGTAATGGCCAAAATATCGATTCCATACTTACCACTCTTCAATGTTTTAAACATTTCTAAAAGCATAGTAAATGCGATATAGAGACCAGCCACAGTAATCATAATTCTCGCTATCAGCGGTTGCTTAAAAACAAATTGTGTTATCAAAGCGACAGCACCAAGTGACAGTGTTAGTGCTATTTTTTTATAATGATTCATTATTCCCACCCCATATCTGTTCTATTGATAAAAGGAAAAGGTCGCTCTTACACGACCGAAATCAGTTAGAACGTATCCTAACTGGCATTAAATTAATCAACTAAAACTCCAACGACTGGAATAGCTTTGGCTTCAAAAATTTCTTCCTGATGTGGTGATTTTGTTTTAAATATTTCAGTCACATCAATACCACCTTTTGCGCCTCCGTGATGGACACCTTCTGACCAACCACCGCCTAAGTTCGACATGTCATAGACTTTTCCTTCGTATGCGATGTATACCGGTTGACCATTTTTACCGTCATATTTTGATAATTCTTCTAGAGTAAATTCTTTCATTCCACTCATTCCTTTCTTTTGTATAATAAAATTATAACACTTTCCCTCACCCATACATATCACCCTTTTGGGTGATATATGGTTCATTATTAACCACCACTTTCACATACGCATAAAAATAAAAAGCTACCCTTTGTTCTAATAAACGATAACTTTTTACTATATCCTATTCTTCAGTTGCTATCTTATATGCAAACGAATCGACGGTAGTGTCGGCATTAATTCTTACGCGCGGCAATTGCATTGGATCCATCCCTCTATCAGCAATCCCACCTTCAACAGTTACTCCATAGCGATATCCTGCTGAAAGTAAATTTGCTTCAGCTTGCTGTTCGGAGTGACCAAATGGATAACAAAACATTGATACTTTTCCTCCGATAAGCCCTTCAAGCTTCTCTTTGTCAAGCTGTACGTCTTCTTTGGAGGCTGTTTCAACTATCCCTCGGCTTTCAATAGACCACTCATGCATATCATAACTATGCGATTGAAATTCAAAGAAATTTCTTGACCTCATTTCTGCAATTTCTTCCTTACTTAAGAACCACATCGGCTCAGTTTCTGATTTCTGCCCGATGATGAATGAAACAGCATGTAAATTATATTCTTGTAAAATGGGTTCAACTAAATCTTTCATTGAACGAAATCCATCATCAAATGTGATCAAAACTGAATGCAGTGGCACCTGCTTATCTCCGGTAAAATATTGATCATATTCTTCAAGTGTTAATGTCTTGTAATTGTTTTCTGCTAAATATTGCATGTGGGCTCGAAAATCATCAACCTGAATCTTGTTTCCATCATATGTTTCTGGCATGTCTTGTACAACGTTATGGTACATCAGAATCGGAACTCGAAATGCAGGTGTTGCTTCTTCATCCTGTAGTGGTTCGGGTACAAAGTGTGGCTCTGATTCATCAAAAAATGTCTCCAATGCGGTCATCACCACATCCACGCTCTCTTGTTTCTTATTAATTTTTTTTAGAAAGAATGAATGACCAACAAATAGAGGCCTCACAGTCAATACAGTGGCTCCAACCAAAATGACCATTGCAATAGCACTACACGCTAGAACCCGTTGCCTATTCAATTTCTTTCTCTTTTTTCTACTCCTTGTTTCCATTTGCCAAATTCCTTAACCCTTCTTCATCCAGTCGGAAGTTAAGCCACCCATTTTGTACCTCTCCACCCATCTTCTCGTAAAAGTGAATGGAAGGTTCATTCCAGTCAAGGCACTGCCACTCCATTCTTCCATATTGCCGATTGACACAAAGTCTGCCTAGCCAATAGAATATCTCCGTACCAATACCTTTTCCGCGCACATCTTCATCCAAAATAATATCTTCTATATAGAGCGTTGCTTTTCCAACAAAATTTGAAAAGCGCAATGAGAGTAAAACGATCCCAACTTTATTTCCTTTATATTCAACAATAAAAGGTTCTGCCGCTTTTTGGTCAAAAATGGCATGTTCTATTAATTCTGGCGTTGCGGTCACTTGATGGGAAAGATTTTCATACTCAGCCATCATAAAAGTATAATGATAAATCGTTTGAACATCATTCCTAGTGGCAGGAATAATCTGTAAATCTTTCATATTTGTTTTCATTTTAACACCTCTTCTACATTCGTATCTTTAGTATAACACATACCAAAAGACAAAAAATATTTTAGATTACCTAAAATATTTCAATTATTTTTTCTTATTAACATTAGCCGAACTTTCCCAACTATTCTTTGCAGTAACTCAGCAACCATTAAACCACCGGCGATTGCAAAACCAATAATGAATGTATGCATTAGGTGATCTATACCAACCATTACTTCATTATCGAAGAAACTTTTAAACGTGCGATAAATCATTATCCCAGGAACTAAGGGAAAAATTCCCGGAATACTATACATTGTAACCGGCATTTTTCTCCGCTTAGCAAATAAATATGCACAAAAGCCCATAGCAGATGAACCTAAAAAAGTACCGAGAATATCTGACCCATGAAATAATCTCACAATCCACAATGCACTCCATGCCACCATGCCTGCAAGCCCAGAAAAAACCAATTCTTTGCGAGGAACACTCGCTAAGATACCAAAACACGAGGAAGCTATAAAGCTTCCTGCTAGCTGTATTAAAAATGTTGATAGAAGTGTCTCATCAAGAAACATGTTCTTCATCCTTCCTTTAGAAAACGATACAAATCGCAGTAAATATTTTACATCGCTTGCTTATTTTCGCAAACTACAAGAATTGGAATGCGAGTGTGATGCCAGTTCCAATCATGATACCAATCATCAGCGCTTCAATCATAAACACCATACCCGAAATACTGTTTCCTGACATAAAGTCACGAATAGAATTGGTGAATTGTACACCTGGGACCAACATCATAATAGAGCCTACGATTACAGCATCAATTGAAGCAACAAGATTAAATCGCAAACCGACAATAGTAAGTGTCCCAATTAAAAAAGAAGCGATAAAGTCTGGTACGAAGCGTACATTCAATTGCTCTTTAACTAATAGATAGAAAAAATACCCAATGGATCCTACAACACACGTTAATGGTAAATCCATAAATGTTCCGCCAAAAAGTAGCATCAAAGACCCGCAAACAGCTGCAGAAGCAAGAATTTTTTCGTAATTTTTATAGGCAACCTTCTCATGCTCTACTCCCTTGAGTTCGGTGTGTAGCTCATAAACGTCCATATCTGTTTCAGCAAATGTTCGAGAAATCTGGTTCACTTCTGAAATTTTCTCTAAGTTGATAGAGCGTTTTGTACTCCGCTCCATTCTCATGCCTTTTCCTTCACGAATACCAACAAACAAGGCTGTTGGTACAACAAAACTCACACCGTCATCATTCAATTTGCTGCTACTATCAATAAGGCGATTCATTGTATCCTCCACACGATACATTTCGGCACCATTTTCTAGCATCAATCTTCCAGCTAGTATAGCTGATTTTAATAATAATTCTTTTTCAGATTTTTCCAAAAGAACGCACCTCACAAATCGATATTATTGTTTTTGCACATAAACGTATTATATGCACATTCTTCACTATGCATTATAAGCAAATTCTTGTCGAATCGCAATGGAATTTACGCATTTCAGAAAAACGCCTACTTATAAAAAGTTTTCATCTAAATATTCTAAATAATCAACGATTGCTTGATTCCAAAATTCCCAATTGTGCATACCTGATTGAATAATGCATGTATGAGGCACATCTTCATTAATAAGGAATTGCTCAAAATCTAGATTTTCTTGAATCAGGAAGTCTTCACTACCACACGCCATATAAATATCTGGTAATGTGCGAGATGAATCTTTTCCTGCAATAATCAATGCCTTATAATCAGCTGATCCACCCTTTACATTTTCTAACGGACCAAAAACGGAGCTTAAGAATACCGCATCCATCAAAGGATCACTCGCTCCTTCTTTTGCATTTTTTATCATCGTATCAACAATCAGTGCAGCCGAAAACGCTCCTATTGAGCTGAAAGTTTCACTATATCTTATACCATTCACAATTGCTCCATAACCACCCATAGAAAGCCCTGCAATATAGGTATCCTCTCTTTTAGGGGATAATGGGAACATTTCGCGAGTTTTTTGAACTAGTTCATTTCCAATAAATTGTGAAAAATACTCCCTTGTAATTGGGTTATCAATATAGAATTTATTCTCACCTGCTGGCATAACAACAGCAATTTTATACTTGTTGGCGAGCTCCACTATTCGAGTGTATTCGATCCAATTATTTTCACTGCCCATATAGCCATGTAATAAATATAGTGTTTTAAATCCATTCTGCAAAATAGTAGAATCATTATCCTCTGTACCATCGTTTGGTAAGATGACATTAAAATGCACCTCACGCGTAAGTGATCTCGCATACATTGATATTTTCATAGTTGCCATGTTTTATCCTCCTCCATCATGATTTAAATGATTGCATTCGTTTCCACTTGAACACCTATTATATCTTTTAAACCAAACCACATTGAAGTTGATTCATCAATAGCAAAATAGATACAATTTGCGTCATCAAGATACATCATTTCATGTAACCTCTCTGCCGTTAAATAATTTAATTCCTTGCTTAAATTATAAGAAATAATGTCTCCTTTTTTCGTGAAAACAGATGTTATCATATTCTTTTTTCTGATGACCGGATACAGTGTAGCTTGCTGCTCTGAGTTAAATCTAATTTCATGGGACATCCCTGGTAAAAATATTGTAATTTTACATTCCTTCATTCCTATTCCTCACTTTCATCTTTACCATTATTATATCATTCATCTTCACAATATAATGCAAAAGTATTGATTTTCCCTCTCGGATACTCTGCAATTTTTCTATCAGTACTTTGCGCTTGACATTGACTCCATCATTTTATACTATATACCCATACCCCCTAAAGGTATATTGAAACAGGAGGAACAAATATGAAAAAAAGAAAAACACCCGTACTACCAAGAACCGATGACCTAAAATCAAAGCTCATCACAAGGATGAACCGCATTGAAGGGCAAGTAAAGGGCGTAAAAAATATGATTGAAGAAGACAGTTACTGTGATGATATATTGACGCAGATTTCAGCTATTCGATCAGCACTAAGCGGCGTTAGTAAACTTGTTTTAGAACACCATATCAGGGGCTGCGTTGTTGAGGATATTAAGGAAGACGACGAATCAGCTGTTGATGAGCTATTAGCAACCATCACTCGCTTACTCAAATAAACAAAAGAAAGGATGCGTTTTACGTGGAAAACAAACAAATGAAAATAGATGGAATGACTTGTACTGCATGCAGTAGTGCTGTCGAAAGAGCTTTAAACAAAATGGATGGTGTAGAGAGCGCCACCGTCAATTATGCTACTGAAACATTAAATATTTCCTATGACAAAGAAAAGGTATCAACAAGCGATGTCATTAAAAAAGTAGAAGATACTGGCTACCAAGCAATTGAAAAGCAAGAAGGCATTGAGGTTTCTTTACCAATTGGAGGTATGACTTGCTCATCATGTTCAAGCGCTATTGAGCGAATGTTAAATAAGCAAAACGGCATCCATCAAGCCAGCGTAAATTTAACAACTGAAAAGGCGACTCTTGCATATGATCCGCATACAATAACACTCTCAACAATCAAGCAAAAAATTCAAAATCTTGGATACGAGCCATTAGAGATTGTTGAGGATGAATTTGTCGATGCTGACGCTGAAAGAAAAGAAAAGGAGTCTCATACATTACGAAAAAAATTTATCATTGCTGCTATTTTCTGTATACCGCTTTTCTACCTATCCATGGCTCCAATGGTTTCTATGATACCAGGATTTTCAAATGTACAGCTTCCTATTCCTAGTGTAGTAGATGCAAGCATACATCCTATTACAAATGCTATTGTCCAACTTATCCTTACTATCCCTATTGTGGCTGTTGGGTATAAATTTTATACTGTTGGTTTTAGAACATTGCTAAAAGGGGCTCCCAATATGGATTCGCTCATTGCTGTTGGCACTTCTGCCGCCCTACTCTATTCCCTATATTCATTATTAGAGATTATTTTAGGTAATGAGCATGCTATACACGGCTTATATTTTGAATCAGCAGGTGTCATAATCACACTTATTCTACTTGGAAAAACACTAGAATCAATTTCTAAAGGGAAAACTTCTGAAGCGATTAAAAAACTTATGGGACTAGCTCCAAAAACAGCAACGATAAGCGTTAATGGTCAATTGCAAGAAGTCAATATCAACGCAGTAGAAATTGGACAAACGGTTGTTGTAAAACCTGGTGAAAAGATACCAGTAGATGGAGTCATAACAAGCGGAACAACTTCAATTGATGAATCAATGCTGACGGGAGAAAGTTTACCAGTTTCAAAAAATATAGGAGATACTGTTTACGCTGCATCAATTAATACAAATGGAAGCATAGAATTTACTGTAACAGAAATTGGCAACAATACTGCATTGGCACAAA
>JARJDZ010008913.1:0-46381 GCA_030264555.1 Aleochara sp. GC000083 | reverse complement strand
CACCAAACCAAGTTGGTTGCAAGGCAGTAAACAAAGAGTTTGGTCCAAGTTCCCGTTTTTGCACTCGGTTCTTCTTCGTGGTTGTTGACGTTAACGTTGCAATCAGTACCGGATTATTCTGTAAATTAAACAAGTTATAACTAGAAGTCTTTCACCCAATTACAACCTCAAATTTTTCCAATAAGTATTCGATTATGGCTCCAATTTTTGGCCCTCATTGAAATTGATCCAACCCTGATCTTACATAATTCCCATGACAACAAAACAAATAGCTGTCATTAACACAACTCAAAACAATTCTGTGGTCCATTTAATTGCGGAAATGTCATCAAATTGTTCAATTCTTTAATACAATCGTCTCCAAAACCGCAGATCTCAGAGAAAACTACAAAATCATTGACCAAATTGCCAATATTTGCATTAGAAGACGTGTCGATAATACAGATATCCCCAGATTTATGTCACAATTGTGGTAACATACTTAACCCAAAAACTTGTGACTTATGAGCAGAAAAAGGAAGTCTGAGGATGCGCACAAATGACTTAACCGCGAAAATGACTTTCAACGTTGATGTGAAATTAACTCGAATTATCATACGATGATGTTTGCATTGCATATAAACAACTAAACGGTTAATGAGTTCCTTCACTTACTTGTTAGACGGCGTTAAATCGTTTTTAATTCGCTGTCCATTCCTATTAAAGGTATTCAAACCGATTATGACAGCAACCTTCGTAATTTTTAGCGTTTTTTTCACGTCTGCGATGCACTTGATGGTCGTTTAGATCGTAATTACAAAAAGCAATTATAATTCAACCAAAAAGGGAAGCGAGGATCATCAATCTTTATTTTAATGTTCAATGTAAACAATTTTTATAGTGTTGACTTTGATGGCCGCTAGATGTCACCACTTTGAATTATTTTTATTGCAAATTAAACAAACAATTCCTATAAGATTAATTGATACGTTGTATGTATTTTGTTTAAAGCAGAGGTAAACTTATATTTAGTAAAATGAAGTTGCGTGTATTGAACGTTTACCGGCAAAATTTTTACTGTTTCATGTAATCATGTAACCTCTTTGTTTTTTGCAACTTTTAACCGCATTTCTATTTTTGTAGATAGAAATCAAGTCCTCGTTTGCATCGTATCAATGACATAATATTTTTTCTCATTGAATGCCCATTAGGCTTTGATTTCGAATAAAATCCTCGGGGAATTTGCAATTTTTCTTCTCTTCTGTTACTTCTTGTTTGTTGGCAGCCGGCATTTCGTTAACGTAATCAGTAATCAAACTTAATACGTCTACGTAAATCACGACATGCAGCTGAAGAAGAAGAAGAGCCTCAACTACTTTTTCTTCTGGTATTCTTCAGTCCAGCATCCAGCAATCTATAATCTCGTTTGAAGTCATGTTTCTAATGTCTCAATGAGTCACATATTTTCAATTCAATAATACAATACAATCAAATAATTTTTCCAATTACTTTTTTGTGTGTAATTGCAATTTCGAGCTGTTTCAATGCGATTTTCATTAACTTTTTTGCCACTGGTTGAACTCATGCGATTACTACATGTGTAATTGTCAAGTAGTCTAACCCAAATTCGATGTTTCAATGAGTCGCACACAAAAGTTTAACGATAATGGTAAATGGAATGGCGGGCGAAGACGAAACGCGCATTGTTGGCGCTTGCGACTCGATTGTTGGTTCAATCTCGTCCAATTATTTCATTATTTTAAAGTGGGTCGCGTACCCATAATCAAGAAAGTTTGTGCGCTGCCGATGAATGCACCCATGCATCTATTGCATCGTCTACAATACGTTTTACATGCTGAAATTAATGCAATAAATGCAAGACTCGCCAAATCCGCCATTTAAATCTTGATAATAATGTGATTATCATCTTCGTTTCGATCATTGTACAATCTGCTCTTAATAACAATAACAAATGAAGTTGTGGTATGAAGAAATTCAGACTTCATTAATCCATTTGTTGCTTATAGTTCATAAAACTTAAGTTTTACATGACATCTTTTTGCAAAAAAGAGCGCCATCTATATTTCATAGAAATTACTAAGATTTTTGGGGGATTTTTTTCATATTTGGTTGGATAACCTGACTAATTCAAACTTTCGAAATTAATAAATAATTAATTAAAAATTCGACAATGATTAATTTTGATAAATACATGAAATTTCGATATTATTTTGAATTCATTTTTAACTAGAAGATCTTAGATGATAAACAATATGATCTAAAAACTTCCTAACATCTTATTCAACTTTATGATACATTTATGAATGCAATTAGAATTACGCATATAATTATCCTGTTAAAGCAACAGTTGCTACGTTTACAAACATGATTTACCGATCTTCAACACGCATAATTCGATTACCATCGCATTCTTTGTGTAATCGCAAGGCATAAAAATTAAGTTTACAACTGAAACCTAAATAACTCGAAATTATCCAACGAACATACTCTCAATGAGCTTCGTACTTGTTGCAAGCATTATAAAATCGTTTGCCAATTTATTCGCTGCTTGTTAGAGAAGATGAGCACTTTCAAATTCGGTTTAATTACACATTCACGATATTCGAAATGTTTACAAGGAAAAAGTGATGATCGTATGTGATTCTTGTGATTTATGAAATACATATTTTTTTCGTTTCAATTTTTTATGATTGGCATTGAGCCATCATTGGTCTATTATCATCACATTTGCAATTATCTAGTTATTAGTATTATTGCAGAAGATTTACATAATTAAATTCGTTGCTCGTTTTGCATATTAAATTCTTCATCGTAAAGGTCATCTTTTGGATGGCTTCTGAATGTCTGCACGTCCTTACAAATCTCAAGTAAAATAATAAAATTGCAATTACATTTCAATGATAAACACGAAATCATATCATATGTCAGGCAATAAATGCAAGCCAATAAAAGTTTGTTTTTCGCTACTCGTTCAGTAGCTAACATTCAGTTGATAAACCTTCATGATAAGAAGTTTATGAGGTGTACTCAAAAACGCATCACATCAATCTCGTGTTATTTGGTATTACATAAAGTTGCGGATTATCATTATTGGTTGAAAACGCATTAAAGTCGCTATCGATCGGATGTCACTCATCAACAAATAACAAACATAGTACTACATAGTGAATAACATGTGCAATATTTATCGATAAACGTATTTGGCGCCATAATCCAATAATCCCAATTGGAAATTACATCGGCAGATATGACATTTTCGTAAATTTCATAAACTATGTGAATTTTATACACATAATGAGCGTTTATCGTTTGAGGAAGTGTCCCATTTCAGCTTGTTGCTATTCAATGTGTAAACAATATGATAATTAAAAATCGATGACTTTCAGTTTACATGATGTGCGCGCCGAGAAATTACATAATCGAAATCCACCCTTTCACTTGAATTTTTAGCCGCGAACAATTTGGTGCTTCAACGCTCTATGATGAACGTGAAGATGCGCATGTGAGTGAATGTGGAACAATTTAAATGGAGACAAAAGGACGTGCCTTAATTGTTTATCCAAAGATGTACCAACTTTGTCGACAACTCCATTCTTCGTTCATATATGAATATTCGTTGCATGGATGACATTTGCGAATCAATTGCATACAATGTGCAGAACGTTCTGGATGGTTAGTTGCTCGCTCTTAATAATCATGATAATGATGATAATCAGCGGATTGCGTACACGTGTTTTCTACACATTTCTACAACTTTACAATGCGAGAACGAGCGCGCTTTTATTCAATCATCGTTCTATTATGTGTATCAATATGATGCATCTTCAATTTCTAACTTATATACATATACAAACAACCAACTCTTGATTTCAACTTGTTATTAAACAATGTTTTGCTATCTTGGAAGCATCCAGACGCAAAAATCAAAGTCTACATATTTAGTTATTGAGTAATCGAACATCGTTAATGTTTAATCGATTATCTTTTTGGTTGGCGCATTGCTAGCAAATGAGCAAATAGTGATGCTAATGCAGAATGCAATTTGCAAGCGATATGCTATAATATTTAAGCTTTTTGACGCATCAAAATGCACTTGTAGTGATTGCACAGATCCAATAAATAATGAATATTACATGATGTTCGTTGGCAAAGTGATAATCCATCTTGTATGTGGACATTTCGTGGTTAAAATTAGTTATTAATGGCTTACATCGATGGTTATCTAAAGAAATCTCATTTTTATAATGTCGATATACCTGATCCATAACTGAATCAATAATTTTAAGTGAAAACACATTTTCCACGTGTAAAAAACATTATCTAATGTTGTGCACATAAAATTTAAAACTTAATGCAACCATTTCCTAAGTTATTATTGATATTTCTCCATCATAAATTTAGTTGCAAGTTTTTCAAAATCAAAATTACGATTCTGATTAATTAACATTAAGATGTATAGATTTTCGTTCTTGTTTTGACATAACATCAATTACTAACAATCTGATTTGGCGTATTTATTGCCGCAATTTATGCGAGTTTACCTAATTACGATGCTTTTCATATCTGAATTATGTGGCCAACATCATTTTACATGCGATTACATCATCGTGATGCGTCTACAAGTTTCTTGGTGCTTAAGATAAGGATTTCCACATTCTGCATGTATGATACATAGATTTCTTATCTATTCGCATGACTTTGGAATTTACCATACATCAATTTTAAGCAAAGAATGTTGTAATAGTTTTGGACTTCAAATTGGTTTTTCAACCAATTTACAGTTTTCTTTATAAAAGTTATCAGTGTTGGAAGTTATAATAGAAATTTTGATTGGTTTAATGATTCCTGACATAGTTTCAAGATTACCTTGATGAAACAAACTCCAAATCAGTGAAATAACTGCATGTGTAAAAACACTGCAAGTTCTAGGAGCTAAATATGATGTGAAGTGAATGAAATCAGCCATGTGAACTGCATTCAGCCAGCTGTTACATAAAATACGATCAAAACCCGCTGGAAATTATAAATGACGTCGATTTGTTTCGTGGGTCGTTGCGCATTCACCCGTATCAACTCGTATCAATCGAGTTTCCGCCGACTGCACTGGAATCGAGCCAGTAGTGCACTGGTAAGTTGTCATCAATGCATCCATCTGACCGACCACCATTCACGACGATGCCATTCATTGCGTCCGCGGTTACATCGAGCAATAACCCATCGATAGATCACGAGCATCCTCAACAATCTTCGTTGTTCTTGTCCCGCATTGGCTGCCAAAATGTACGCTGTCCCGTTCTGGTTCCGTCACGACTAAGCCGCCGCTAAAACGAAGAAAAGAAAGCAAAATTACTGGTACAATCGGAATCGGTGGCGGCATAACGAGCAAGTGCGCGCGCCGCGTTCGCAATTAAGGCGAAATATCTAATGAAAACGAAATTAATCGCCGGGGCGCATGCATCATGAGTACGTGCTGGCCGTCCGATGCAATTTCGCTGGCATTACGTGTCGGCCGTTGATGAAATTCGATGCACAAAAAAGCGCGCTGCATGTGCGTCCACGACGAGCGCAGCCGACGTCGTCGAATTAGCAAGAATTAATGGCGTTATCGTGAAGCGCGGCGTTCACGGCACGTTCATCAGCGCCGTGTGCGCGGTGTGTGCGCCGGCGATTCTTGTGTAATTGCTGTTTCGTTGTAATCGCCCGACTGTAAGTAGTCTAATAACAATCGTCAAGGCGACGCGCAAGACGTTGTTGTGTTAGGACGAAGGATGTTGTCGCTCCTGTGGACGCCGTCATCAGCCTGTCGTGCGAGCGGTTCAAGCGCGCTGATCGCCGCATGATAATGACGCTCTTAATACGGTTGATCTTCACGTATCGCGTCCTGCGAGAGCGCCGCGTGATTAGCTATTAGCATGAAGGTGCCGTCTCATTAGGCCGCTGAAAACAATGAAAAAATGAGCGACAAAAAATGAACGCTTGCAACATGCAGCCAATTGTAATGCAATGGGATGCAATTGACTAACGGCTTCGAAGTTAACACGTTTACTTACATGTACATTAAGCGAATTCCGAAATGCACGCATTAATTGTGTGGAAATGTCACGTTGGGACGCTTTTTGCACTTTGTTTCCTACAATTTGTCGAGATGTCAAGTTAAATATAACCTCAACCTTTCCGTAAGTGTCCAACTAATTCTAAGTGCCTTCTACACCTAAATGTGCATTCTGCAATTGAAGTTATGATTATAATTACGGACTATTTCAAAAATCACTTACCAATTAGTTAAACACTTAAGTTCAAAATTTCATATTTTATGATTGCGATGATAACGACATGAGACGTGGTGGCGTAGTAATGCACTATATTCGCGCGCATGCGCATTTGGAAAAATATTTGAAACAAAAATAATTTTTTATGCAATTAAAGCATTCAATACACTTTAGTCGTGAATCAATTGCAATATTTACTAATACCAGTCAAATAATGTTAATTGAAGAATTCACTTTGAAATTGAAAATTTAATGATTGTGACTACAACGACCACATGCGGCATAAAAATGTACTATACGCGCATGCGCACTTGGGGAAAACTTTTAAATTAATAAATTTGAAATGAAAATAAATTTTCATGCAATTAAAGCATTCATTACACTTAATCATCAATCAAATCCAGCCAATATTTACTAATGCCAGCCGATTATTGTGATTATCCCCTTAAACCGTGTGAAGCATTATTTAGGTTAGATTGTTACGTTTAAATATAGTTATCTGCTTAAATGTAAATTGTACGACATTTATTAGCACTAATAAAGTCACAAGCGTGAATAAATTGTTGGCAAATTACTATTGTTCACGTGTATTATGCTTGGTAGTAACTGCCGATCAAAAGAAAATATAATTTCAATACATGCGACTCAGCGCGCGCAAATGAAGTACACATCTTTAAGCGGATCCGAGTAATTTGTTATAAATTACTGTCACGTTTGCAAATATCATGCATGTTGAATGCGCCATGCGAATACGCATCCATCCGCCAAATAATAGTGGCAAACGCGTCGTAATCGCCACGAGAACAAAGGCGTAAAATGAAGAGCTGCACATCAAAGCATTAATATTCTTGTAATCATTCATTAAACCTATTAGACGCACGCATCTTCAGTACCATCGCATGATATTAATACGAATAATGCGCTTTTTATGCAGCGCCGAAGGCAAAGATCATCAGCATCATGTCTTGATTAAAACCCAACTCGCATTGCGCAAGTCGATTCATTTCGATTCGGAGGAAGTTTCTTAAGAGGCATCGTAAATGGGGATTTGTGCAAAAATTACGTTTTATTTCTCAGCTACTCATATAACGTAACAATCAATAAAAACCGACGGCTCCAATGTAATTTACAACTATTTATTACTTGCACGCCAAGATACTTGCAAATACGTTCCTAAATCCGGACGATTTGGGAACATGCTGGTTGTTTTGAATTAATTAAGAAATTGCCCACGTTCAATTGCATCTACATCATTTCGCTTCTTGTCAGCGACATCCTAACATCAAATTTCGCAACGTTCTTGGCTAAAATCTTGCTTAAAATCGACCAATAATCAAATGACGCGCAACCCATATTCTACCTACGTAAACAATAATTGGTGTAAAATTACGTACGTTAATAAATAACAATATTTACACATGATCGAAAGATTGGTGAGAGCACATCGAAGTCGAATTATTGCGCGTTAATCAAACCAACTGTCATGATTAGATTACAAAAGGGAGCTATCACTATGCATATGAAGTAACAGCACAAAATGTCGTCAAATTGAGAGTGTTTGCCGCAACTCGCAACTACAATCGATATATACGGAAATATTTAGAAATATTTAGTTATTAGTTGACTCAACATATTTGATAGTATTTATACATTCAATTCTTCAGTTTTGGTATATAAAAAGCGCCTACCAAAACGTGTTTGAAGAACGCGAAGATTGTAAAGCACGTAAAGATGCCGGGCGTGTGCCATTTAGTGTCAGATCTTTCTAATAATTTCGTTAGTTGCATTAAGTCAACGGAGGGAAAAAACGCAAGAAAATTAACTAAATTCATCCATCGATATCGGGCATTTACTCAGCGCGCATTTGCGGAAGCGTCACTAACTGGTACGACACGCTGCGTGGGTGACGTCGCCAGTGGATGAGCGTGTAGAACGCACCTCCCGGAATCCCATGTTAATCAGTAGAGTGTCGAAAGGGTCCATCGACATACGATCTTGGTTCGCCTCCATCGCCGTCCACAAATCCTTGATAGCGCAACAATTCTGGAAGTTCTCCATGTCCTGCAACAAAAATCAACCGTCATGAATCCACCTTGCAGGATTGAACGCTGGAAGTTACCACATTCATTGGTGACCAGATTTTGACGCCGGAGTCGATGCCGCTGGAGGCGAGATAGCACGTGGTGGGATGCGGCTGAACGCAGTTGACGATGGAGACGTCGCCCACGAGTGCCGTCAGCAGATTGGTGCTCTTGCGGTCCCAGATGAAGATCATGCCGTCGTCGGAGCCGGCGCAGATGAAGTCCCCGTTGCTGCCCATGAAGTTCACCTCCTTAATGTCGGTGGTGGTGTTGCAGTGTCCGAGGAAGCGGCACTCGTAGTCGCGCGAGTCCAGCCGCAGCGCCGTCTCCGACTCGGACTCGAGCGGCACGCGGAACTCGGGCGCCGCGTCGCCCTGCGTGTTCGGCCGCTCGACGATGTTGCGCACGTCCTCCTGCAGCTTCTTGACCATCTTGTCGCCGGCGAGCACGGGAAACTTCTCCTGGAAGTAGCGGATCCAGTCCTCCGCCTCGTCGGACCACTTGAGCAGCGTGAGGCACTCGATGATGCCGAGGTAGCCGGCAATGTTGCGCGGCCAGTGCTGCACGATGTGCAGGAAGTCGCGCGCGGCGAAGTAGAAGTCGCCGACGTAGCCGCGCTTCATGCAGCGGCGCGCGCGCGACACGTAGTCGCACGCGCACGGATCGGCGGTGGTGAACTTGTAGTTGTGCCGATGCGTGTGGCAGAAGTCGCTCTTCGCGAACGCGTCCCAGTAGGGGAAGGAGGGCGTGCAGCAGGCGCGCGCTGTGCAATGGGTGAGCTCGTAGGGGCGAGCACCGGCTGCTGGCTTCGGCATCCACGGGCGCGTCAGCTCGGTGATGCGCCGGCTGCTGTTGATATCGTAGAGGTAAATGTGGTCGCCGCCCATGTTCACCAGCAGGTCGTTGCCGGAGGCGTCGAAGGCAATGTAGGTGGCGACTAGCTTGAAACTAAGGTGGCCGCCGTTGTCACGCGCGAGGTGACCTGGGGCGAAGTATTGAACACAGTTTTGATCCTGGAACTCGTACGGGTCGCGCTTCCTCGGCTCCGGGTTCAGGCTCATCTGCAGGTTGGTCGTGCGGATCATGCGTCTGTCGTACAAACGCACGTAAGCGTCGTTTGCACCGACCGCGATCAAATGCGGCTTCGTCGGATTGACAGCAATACATTTAAATTCCAATTTTCCGCAGTCCAAGAACACCACTGTGTTCTTAAAGCACTCGTGTGATTCCCGCAGGTCATATTGCCTAAAATTACACATACCCCATGGTATTATAGCTTATAAGTTAGATTCAAAAACATAAATGAGTTGATACATACATCACATAGCCATCTTCACCAGCAGACCAAAATAATGTGGGGCAATCAGGCGCAGTTGCGAGGCGTTTCACTCTACCATTATGACAATTGCAATCCAAGAGAGCCTGCCTCTCAGGATCTGCTATTGACTGCACCATAACATGACAATCACCAGCACAAGTCGCAACCATACTTCCATCACCAACAAACTAGAAATTTCATTAAAACATGATTCAAACAGAAGATTTACATATACAGAATGTGTACTCATACTCACTTTAACTGAGAATATATTCCCAGTGTGCTTAGTGGGCACAACCTGCAAGCATTTGTTGATAAACGGATCCCATATGCGAACCACTGTGTCATCTGAGCCTGACGCCAAATGCTGGCCGTTAGCGCTCCACTGCAAGCAGTTCACACAGCCACTGTGCCCCTCGAGGTTGTGCACTAAATGCAGGCGCTTCAGCAATGCAGCTGTGAACTGGCAGTTGTCCTGCACCACCTTGCCATAATTGTCAAGCCTTTCTCGATTGTGCAGCAGCTTCAGGATATTCTGGTTGAAATCAACTGTATTCCATAGCGAATCCATCTGGAGGCGTTCCTTTAACAAGACATCAATGAGAATGCGTCGAATATTCGAGGTGCCACTTGGTTTTGCTGCAAATATTTACGAAATATTGACATTATTTACTTTAGTGCTTCATCTGCAATGTACACTTTTTGGGCAATCGTCGCGTGCTGCAGGCATACACTATACTGACAACGTTAGAAGGCGCATTGCATTGTTGCGGCTCGAATGTTCGCAATGCTACGAAATGGCTAAATTACGAATAAATTTACAAGCTTTCAGCAAAGCTGCCGAATTTTTATTTATTGTGACGAGTGTTATGAATTGAACTGTCACTATTTATGGTTGCCAGCGACATGCAACGTAGGCAACTTTCAATACAAAAATAACAAGGAAATTAGGCAAACCGCGTGGCAGATATTTTCAGGTCAAGAATTTTATCATAAACACTTGATTTTACGCTTTCAAATGCATTATACAATTAAATTTCAGTCTACAATTGTTTGAAAATTATTTTGCACGATAGGTTACACACGAAAACAACGAAATTTCTTAAATTTACATGAATTGTTACCATGGTAACGTCTTTTCACTTGTTTATTTTAACTTAAAATAGGCAATAATAAAATGGTTGCCTTACATAATAAAAAGCATTAAACAAATAAATATACATAAAATCTTAATAATTTTAACAATATCATATAAAATATATATAAAACGGTTTGTTAGTAACATTTTATAATTTAGTGTCTTTTAATATAAAAATACTTGAAGTTCCTGGTATGAGTATTAACTGACAACATTGAGAGAAATGGTAGAATTTTTGCGTGAAATTCGAGCCGCTAATAATTCGCCCAATTGCTGGGTGGTTTCATGCCACATATATTTCCCTATGATGGGCACCTGCTCCAACGGTGCCTTGAACCCCACGAGCAATGTCATGCAAAATCCACCGTGATCGCCACTCGTATCGAACTCCAACTGTAAATCAAAACGAAATTAGCCAACTTGGTCATCAAATTTGCAAAGAAACTTACAGCAAGAAGGCCGTGGGGTCGATGGCTGGCAACATCAGCACCAAAAATCTCCACCATGAAGCTATGCAACGTTGAGTGCACGGATTTTGCGCGATTCAGTTCGCAAACTGGTAAATGAAAGGCTGTACGTTCGCTGAGCAAAACATGCACTTTATTGTTGCTCTTCTTCCGTACGAGCACCACCAACCGCAGATAAGTACGCGCATGCTGAGGCGTCCGTGCGGGCAGAATGTCGCTATGCCAACCGGCGTCAGAAGCGCGTTTCGCCGATTTGAATTCCCTACAAACAAAAAAGCAACATTTGTAAATGACATGCGAAAACTTTTCGTCAAGAGCGCGCGCGGCGCTGCACGATTAGACGCGCGACAAGTGAAGCGCTATCAATGACTTGAATCGCCTAGCAAACCGATAAACTAACTGGCAAAAAGTTAATGCCGTCGAAGAGCAGTAGACGTTTGCAGCGGCGAAAGAAACGCATTGTATCACAGAAATTGCGGATTTGATTGGAAAGCGTGCATCGTTCGTTGGGCGCAAAATGGCGAGAAACGCGAACTACATTAGTTCCTCATCCCTCTTCAATGTAAGTTACAGACGATGTTTGTCGCAACCATTTCTGATTTGAATGTCTCCTCATTAGTTGAACGTCAGCGGGGAATCCTGGCGAGAAGTCGAAGAGTACAAGGACGAATACGCGATTGTCATCGCGTTGCGCGAGTCTTATCGTATGGCGTTTGCTCATAGATCCCCCCAGGTATCAATCCCATCAATTTTTCATTGATTTGTACTTAATTAAATTGATTTACAGATTGCGTACCGGGAGTATTTGGTCAATCACCTGAAGGAGGTCGCCATTGCACGCGAATTGACGCATTGCACCCTCCATTTGGCTGTCTACACGATGGATATCTTCATGGATCATCATGCCATCAACACCGATCGACTTCTCTTGGTTGCGAATTGTTGTTTGCTCATTGCAGGCAAGTATTCAAGAAAACTCCCGAAAAATTACCCTTTAAACTTAACTAATCACTGAAATATCATGCATTCATGATTGCTTAACGCGTTGGTTTAAAGACAAAATGGCGGATGCATTGGAAACATTCATAAAATGTCCGTAAATATGAAATTACAGCAAAAATCGAAGAATGCAACTCGAAAACGCCGAAAATCGCTGAACTTAATACGCACATTCCTCAACCGTACGTTCAGCTCGATTACAAGATGCTGGAAGCGCACATTCTGTGCTTCTTCGAGTGGAATGTAATGTTCCCAACAGCAGCGCACTACGTGCATTATTATCTGCAAGCGGCCGTTACCAACGAGGACGTGATCGTCGCAAAACGACGAGCGCCAAGCATCATACGCGAAATGCATCTGACAATTCGAAGCTACCTGGACAAGATTATTGACGGTAAATGCTCCTCTGCGATGCGTAACGATTCTCTGATTTTATATTTGCTTAAGACATCCACTACATGCAACTGTACCGTCCATCAATGCTGGCTGCAGCCGTGATTGCAATCGCACGCATCGTGCACGGCCTCGACGAGTGGAACGAGAAACTGGAGAATTTCACGCGCTACTCGCAAGCGGACATTGTCGCGACCAAATTCGCGCTATTAGAGTGAGTTTTAACGACGCCACTCCACGATATCGGCCCGTAATTAATTGCATTCTCATTGCATTCTCTTCCAGGTCATTGCCCCTGCTGTGCAATGAGTGTTCAACTGAAATAAATTAATTAAGACAAACCTTGCTCTGTTTATCAATGGTATGATATCATTCGCCCTCAATGGCACCTCATCCAAATTGCCAATCCACTTAGCCTGCAGTGACTCCTGGTCTGCACATGAGGGTGTCTTCAATTCACCTCCAATGATGTCACCAACAAGCACAAATCGAAACCATACTCCTTTGCCTGATTCAACCATCAGCAGTGAGGTGCATTTAATATGAAGTCCTGTCTCTTCCAAGACCTCCCTTTCAGTTGCAGCTTCAATGTCCTCTCCCCTTTCAAGTCGACCAGCAGGAAGGTACCTTAAATGAACGGTATAAATATTGTATTTTATTTTGGAAGCCAACTCACCATTTGCCAGCACAACTCTTCTTTGCTTCTTGTATCATGAGCACCTCGTCATTGTCATTGATAACGACGGCTGCTACCACGTACGTGATGTTATCACCAACGATGGGGAGACTCTTCGGGTCGGCTTTTGCTAATTTACCTTGCGTTTCCAGTGCGCGATTCTGTTCCTCGATGCCATAATCGCAAATGATCTCGGATTCGTTCGATGGTGGCTGTCCTTTAAGGACATCGTTAATGGAACGCTCCACTTGGTCAGGCATCCCGAAAACTAGTACCACCAGCGCGGAGCTATGCGATGCGCAAGCGACATTTAGAATTTGAATTATCTTATGGTCGTGGAATGCGTGGAATGTTTGTAAATTATGTCAACATAAAACAGGTTGTAGTGAGGTAACTGTTACTTTTGTTTGTTGTCGTCGCTGCACCCATGGATAAAAAAGATAGATGTTCATCTCGCTCGATCTCACACTGACTCACATTTCTTATTGCATTTCTCCACTACTGATTGAAACCTTGTACAAAAAACAACGAGTAGCATGAAATCAAAGGATTAAACTCCACTAATGGACGTTTATAGACTCCAATCAAAAGAAGATTAAATTAATTAAGAATGAATTACAAATTAGATGCAATATTTTTACAATAAACGATAAACTTTATTCAGAAATTATGCATTGTTTTGACTTGTCTCAAATTAATGAGGGCGCTGATGGCACTATTCAACATGTAGTAATTCTTCAACAGTCTTCAAAAACTTAACCTCAAAATAGTTAGCGCGAAAAGCAAAGGAAGTAAACTAACTAAAGTTAAAAATATTGCAAAAATGGGTTTATGGGTAGACAAATACAGGCCCCGTGATTTACAAAAGCTGGATTATCACACAGAACAAGCTGAAAACCTACGCAAACTTACAACTCATGGCGATTTTCCACATCTTCTCGTTTATGGTCCAATGGGAGCCGGTAAGAAAACTAGAATTATGTGCTTACTCAAAGAACTTTACGGTCCAGGCGTTGAGAAGCTGCGTATGGAACACATGAACTTCACGACCCCATCAAACAAGAAACTGGAAATCATGACCCTCAGCAGTAACTATCACATTGAAGTGAATCCCTCTGATGTGGGCATGCATGATCGAGTTGTTGTCATGGAGCTGATCAAGAATGTAGCACAGTCACACCAATTGGACGCCTCCGGCCAGCGAGAATTCAAAGTAATTGTACTCACAGATGTTGACGAGTTGAGCACGGATGCACAACATGCGTTGCGTCGTACAATGGAAAAATACATCAAGAATTGTCGCCTGATTCTTTGTGCGAATTCCACATCAAAGGTAACACCCGCTATAAGATCGAGGTGTCTAATGATCCGCGTGCCAGCGCCGAGTCACGAAGTAATTGCCAAAGTTCTCCGCAATGTCTGCAAGAAGGAAAACCTGCATTTGCCCGAAGAGTTGGCTTTGAAAATCGCGCAGAAGTCGAATAGGAATTTGCGACGTGCGCTTCTTATTTGCGAGGCAATGAAAGTCAAAAAGTACCCGTTTGATGAAAATCAACCGGTGCAAGATATGGAATGGTGGACGTTTATAAATCAAATGGCGCAAGGTATCATCAAACAGCAGAACATGCAAAAACTTGCTTCAGTTCGCTCCTCGCTTTATGAACTCATCACGCACGGAATTCCTTCAGAAATCATCTTCAAGACATTGCTCGATACGCTCCTTACAAATTGCGATATTTCCCTGAAGGAAAAAGTTGTCAGCGAGGCTGCATTCTACGAGCACAGGATGCGACATGGGAACAAGGATATCTTTCACTTGGAAGCTTTCGTTGCGAAATTTATGTGTTTATATAAAAAGTTCCTGGAGGATGCAATGGGGGACATGCTTTAATATTAAATTTACCTATTTATTTTTCTCAATCCATTGTAAATCTTAAACTATAACAAATAAAATCTGTTAATTCAATTCTTGTGTTTAAACTTCCTCATTAGTGTCGAGCACATGTTAGTGAGGGCCTTGATGCCGAGAAAATTCGTTGAAGAAATATCCGGAGTTATCAACATAGAACAAATACTACTAACAAATACTTATCAATACATATCAGAATCAATTATTTTCTTTGTTTAAATGTTGCGTGTGAAAATTACTTGTGCAAATTTACGATAAATAGCTGCATCTACAGTATGCTTAAGAAAATAAGGTATCCATCCATGCACGCTACTGAACTTGGCCAATATCACAACTGCGCATGCTCCGTGTTTAACAATTTTGTCCATGATGGATTTAAAAAATTCATAATCCAGATATTTCATCATCCAAAGAAGGAACTTGCGGAACGCATCTTGTTTCACAGCCAAAACTATTTTTTACAACAATAAAAAATTGTAAGAAAAGTGTATTTACAAACTTGCTCACATCAACCATAAACAACTTGATATGTAACATTAGAGATTCTTAATTAAACTCAAATCATGAAGGAACGTATCTTCAGCGGCAAGCCGGAAATGCTGAAGGGAAAAAAGTTTCGTACTTTGGTCAAAGTCATATTCGGGCGGTAATAGAACCGTTTCCATATCCGAGCCGTCCAATGAAGCAAGCTCCACATGGAAATGTCCACCTTCTGCGGCACATTTGTATGCGGTAACGATTTGATTGTGCGAGAAGACCGCGTCTACCGTGTCAAACTTGTCTTTATCAATCATGAATTCCGGCATGATGTGATTTACAACCACAAATTCACTTCCGGAAGCTTTCAGTGTGATTATGGTTGCACTTTTGATGAATATCAGTCCGTCGTGTATGAAGACGCCATAATCGCTGGGGTAATAGGAAACCAAGTTATGCGGATCAAGAATTGGCCGTTCTTCAAATTTGTTGGCTTCATGTTGATACAAGTAAACGCATTTTTGCTCCAAATTCAGGAGCGCTAATTGGTCATTAAGGTTGAAGCATTTGCTCTCACGGGAACGACATGGCAGTTGCAGTTGAGTACTCCAAATATCTGAAAATTTATTGCCAATTAGTATCAAATTGATAATAGGGGCAATACTCAACTGTCTTTATAGTTGTACCAGTACATGTTGTGCTGGATAATCCGGAACGCGCCGGTGCCACCGACAATGTATAAATAGGGGCCGCAAATGCATGCATCAAAATGTCGGCGTCCAGCTGGCAGTCTTTAACAAAATATAATATGCAATTAATCAACTTATTGAGACTTATGCGCCTCGTTTACCTTGTTTTTCTCTCCCAGCTTTCCCAGAGGGTATCATACACCCACAAATTTAAATTCCAATTACCACTCCCCAACGTCAATTCACCACCAAACAAAAATATCTTGCCCCTTGAACTCTCCACATGGAAGCCTTCATATCCAATATATTGGCCAGCTGGTATATCAAGTAACTTACGAAATTTTCTTGACTTCTCTGCAAAATTAATTTTATTATTATATTAGTAAATTCATAAACAATTAACGGGTACATACCAAGAATTAGTAGTGAGGCAATTGGCAATTCATGTATGTTTTCAAGGCGGATATACTCTGCTTCCAAAACAGCAGAATCTGAAATTTAGTAAACTAATTTAAATCACAACATCATACCAATGAAATGGCATCTTACCAAGCTCTCCTGTCTTTTTCTCAATTAGCTCTGGTACATGTCTAACAAAAAATACTGGATCACAATCAAAAATTCTGAAGCAATCTTCTGCATTCATAAGATTGTTCAGTTGGTGTGCCACCTCAGTATTTTGAATATGTTGTGGTACACCATTTGACATCACAGAAAGACAATGAAGCAGCTCAGTCAGTGTTTCATCCTTGCAGATATCTGGAAGTGCCTTAATATGCAAGATATCACTATGAGACATCCTTTTGAAATTTATGCAATGCAACAGCTTCATTATGGTGTGAGAATTCAATGCATATGAGTCCTTATTCTTATAATACCAGAGCATTGCAGCTTTGAACACATCTAATTCACTTTTGCATTGCAGTGATGTATTTGCAAGATAGGTGATTAACTGTTCAAAACTCAGTTCTAAAATGCCACTGGTGTTTTTGATGGCATCAAATTCAGTTAGGCTTAAATACTTTGCTTTGAGATAGAATGGAAGGTCCAACTGCTCGCAGATGAACCAAAATTTGAGGCAGCAGCTGGTTGACAGTTGCCTCAGTAAGATTTTTAAGCAATGCTCTTTAATCGTATTAAATTGCAATAAACATGCTGCTTGTAGTACCATCAATATTTCATCATTTCCAATTTCGCATGACTGGTGTTGAAGGAATTTAATGATGATTTGCATGGCATTAAGGCTGATATCCTGAAATGAGGCATAATTAACACAAGCAATTGACTTTCCCATGTTCATGTACCTTCAAAATCACAACGCTCATATCACGTTCGACGAAATTGCCCTCAAACATGGCCCTAAAGTAATCACTATGGTGAATTAGGAATTTCTTATTGCATTTTAAGGGCTCGTTTTCGATCATTAGGGTTACTTCGTCTGCCATTATTCTAGTAATTTAATTGCACCACTTGACTCAAAAATATCACACTTATTTCCTAAATCTATGACAATTATATGTAAGAAGGTGGACCCAAACGTAAAATTCGGATTTATTCCAGCTGATCGCAGAACACAAAATCGTGGAGGAAGAAGGATCTGGAGTTTCATTTCGGTTTTTTGCAATGTACATTTTTTAAAACCATCATGGCAGCAGTTTGACGAATTTCTGATTTTAAGCATGCGCAGTTAAGAGATTAATCGAATTCATAGGCGTGCACATTACAGTGACTCCTTTTTGCAAGCGTATACTGCAAATTTTACTTAAGAAAAGCGAGCCTTTTCACTTATTTTCGCAAGAGAAAGTTCTAAACATCTTTGCAGGAGAAGTCTTCCGATGATGTTGAAATGTGACTGTATTTTATTCTTGCTCATTTTAACGACGCTACTGATTTGTAGTTGAAAGCGGTTAAAATATAACTACATTGACCGCGCCAGATCTTGAAGGTCATGCTTACTCCAGATATTCATCATTTCCATGCACAGCACATGTGTTTTCAAAACTTTGTAATTATCAGAGATTATATTTAATTATATTAAATTTTGAAAAAGTTAATAATTTATAAGCAATTTAATGTAAAATATAAGGGATGCAACTAGAAGATATTTGTAATTAGGATATTTTTATTTCGTTATAATCGTAAATTAATTGAGATATGTTATAACATGTTTCAGCTGTGTCGGAAACGAAAATTTCGCTCTTATATGACCGCTTTAGAAAAGAAACCTAAACTGATATGTAACAGAGAACAATTGCGCCCCCATATTGTATAAATACAAACATAATATATAATATCATGGGATACATGTAGATAGTTAAAAAAATAAAATCTATCGATAACTAGTTTTGCCGTTCATTAAACATAAATAGTAGTTCAGGTCATATGTAAACTATGCAATGAAACTAAACAACATAATAAAGAACATTATGCTGGAGGTAGGTAGGTAATTGGCATCTTACATCTTCATAACTTAATATAGCAGCGCATTTGCTCTGTACTCCTTCGCACAATCGTTCATCTTCCCATTCGCCCGGCTCAAGTTTATTTAGTTTGATAATCAACTTGTTAATGTGACTCGTACACGGACCGTCCAAGTATTTGTGCTTGGCAAGCTCTCGACTTCTCGCAACTATCAACGCAACTTTATATCTCAACGTACTATCCCTAAAATGATCCTCGATCCGTTCTTTTACATCATCATCATCATCAATCAGTCTTAAGAATGAATAATACACAGCGTGAGTGATCCCCAACAATCATCTCTCAATTTTTATATTCGCTACAACAAGCAATGAGAACATTCCGTGTGAGACTGTTTACTCAATGTAAAAACGAAACGGAGGCGGCCAATTTGGCGACGCAGTACTATTATCTTCTTGGGAGTTGGCTTATGTACAAGATTTCACTACGACTAACTACTACGACGAAACTACGTAGTCATACAACACTCGTCTAGCTAGTACAACGCTATACAACTATTATGCTCTTAATATAATTTTCCGCTATCTCATATTCCTGCTACGGCGTTGTTAAATAATCTTTGTTATGAAAATAACGCATGCGCAGGTCAACTGCCGCACGTACCTAATTGTTATTAAAAATTTGCATTCGTCAATTTCCGTTAAACTTTGCCAATTAAAAATATAATAATTCTCTACGCTTATGGTACAACGTTTCTTTGTGGGTTTCGTATATTGCAATACTTTTGTACAAAGCTGCCCAATGTTAACACTTGTTGCAGTTCGTTGAAGCACCTTGCAAAAAGATTTTTAGGTACATGTATGTGTTTATTCCGTCGAGTGCATCCGCACCACTCGTTCGTTTCGCGACATCGACTCAAAAATACCCTTCTTTCCTAATATCAATATGCAACGGGAATTAGATATCTTAAACTTTCATGCGTCTTGTCAGATAACGACTGATAATAATATTGCACTTATTGTTAGGAGTATTCCCAGTATTTTCTCTCTAGCAATGAAGTTTGAATGTTTTATGATACAATTATTGTGGATGAATCCAGGCTGGCCTGTTGTTATTTGTTCGATTAAACTACGTGTGTACTGTATGCGTTGTTACGGTGTATTCTCTGTTGAATGATGTTGTATGGCACATGATGAATTGGCAGAAAACACTGGTAGCACTGTGACTGTCGATGGACGTCTTGGACTCTCAGTACCGTTGATACATTTTGATTCGATTCCTGCTTGGTCACTCACAATTGTCGAACACCAAATTGTTGCACAGAAGTTGTGTCCTTTTTATGGCGCTGTATTAGCATGCGTACTGCTAACTCGCTGAAATTAGGTGACCGGTATTGAAGAATTTCAAGTCTTCATTCACTGCAAAAAAATATGGTAAAATATTAGATACATATTTGTAAAATTGTAGCCATCATTGCTATTTTACCACCAATTTCCATGTGTGTAAAATGCAGAGAGGTCAAAAATGTATTATAAATGCAATCTAACAAATGAACCAGTTTCATAATTCATTTCAATAAGTATTTAAAAGTTTAAGATTCATTTTATATTCAAAATTCAAGTATTTTTGAGCAACCGAGATTTGTTTAACACAGAATGTGCAGAAGAAACTCTTTGAAATTATGAAATTCAAATTGAAGATACGTAAATATAAATTGCTGTTATTAGCAGTGATATTGAGAAACATTTAGTAAATTTTTCCATGCAGATATCATATTTATTCTAATCATTTTCTGGTAAGTTGAAACTGCATATGAAACTAGATCCTCCACGTGCAAAACTGAAGCATAATCAAATGAAATATAAACGAAAAAATACCTGATATAACTGAAATTGTGTGTGAGTGGTGTGCAATTGTGTATGTCCTGCTATCTACATGCTGTTCTCTTTCAAGGGACTCCGGAGTGCTTCGTTCTCGATTCGCATGCTCAACGACGAATTGTTGTGCTGGTGGTACTTGCTTTGGTTGAGAACGCGCTCCATGATGCAGGAAGCCGAGAGGCGAGCCTCGGCATCATGGTCCCAACATTCTTCCATCGTTTCGCAGAGCGCAGCCAATCCCTAAACACACAACCAAATAATTCCAACTCCAAAACCAAAAAACAAAAAAACTGGGCGAAATTTCAACATACCGCATGATTCCTCCAAGCTTCCGGAATCGTGGGACGCACTTTGCGTTGCACGACGGACTCCTGCATATCCTCCAGACTCGGATGCTGTCCGACCTCCTCCTCAAAGGGCAGTCGATACTCCGGCACGACGCCATCCTGCGCGGTGCACCTCGACACCAGCTCCCATAATACTAACCCGCACGCGTACATGTCGATGCGGAGGAACGCATCCGGCGTGAAGTTGATGGCACCTTCGAGGACTTCCGGTGCCATGTAGCGCCGCGTGCCTACTTGACCATGTGTGTCACCACATGATTTTCCTGACTCGAAGACGAGCGCCAGCCCAAAATCGGCGATGCAGGCCGTCATATCGGCCTTTAGGAGCACGTTCTTGCTCTTGAAGTCGCGATGTGCGATCGCTGGTTTGAGTGGCTCGCCCAGCTTGCCTGTGATTTCCTCGTGGAGATGCATGAGGCCGCGAGCCATCGTTTCGATGATACGGCACAGCTCGCTCCAGGTGAGCGTGTGCGCCTTGAGGAAGTCGCACAACGAGCCTAGCTCGTGGTAAGCTGTAATTAGCCAGAATTCGTTTTGTAGATTGTTGCCGCGCGACTCAACGCCGATGTAATGCAGAATGTTCGGGTGGCTCATCAGCGGGATCTTGAAGATTTCCTGTTCTTGTACCCATGATTGTTTGTCCTGCATGGGGAAGATCTTCACGGCGATTTCTTCACCTTTCAGCTGCGCCTTCCAAACGGCACCGAAGCGACCGCGTGCTTTAATTTCGATTAAATGTATCGGCAATGGTCCGATTGTTGGTATCGTTAGCGGTGTCGAATGTGGTTCGGCCGTTGGTAGCTAAACAAAGAAATTTATCATTAACACTGTGACAAAACAATTAAAATCATTACACTAAGATGTAAATGTACTTACACCCCACTGCAAAGCAGCAAATAAGTAAGCAACAATTACTGATTAGGACACATTAAACTATTAGGTATAAGTAAGAATGTAAGAAGCTTACCTCATTAAACATATATTTCTTTTTGCGATAACTCCAATAACTAAAAGCAACTGTTCCACATGTGGTCAGAACAAAGAGAACTGTTAAACCCACAATAGCCCAGGTGCTCATGTGTTTTGGTGTTTCTTTTTCTATAACAACAGTTTTATTACTTAGTTGCATCTTGAAGGCGAAAGGTTTACCTTTCATAACAGGTTCCTTCTCAGTGGGCATTGGCTTTGGCTCCCAGCTGAAATTCGTGTTGCACATATTGCCCATGCAACAACAGTACAAATACTTGTTATTCTTCTTCTGACTGTCAGTATTCACACATCTTGTGTTATTACATTCATCTTGCAGGAAGCAACCCTAGGAGTGAAATCAACATTAGTAAGCTTCACTTAAGTGATGAAAATGCAAACATACTTTTAACTTGACTGAAATGGTTCCATTGTCATCATTCCATAAAACGTAGCAGCCCTGTGGCTTGCCCTCAGAGCCAGAGCACTCCTCCTGCCTTGTGCATGAATCCGGCTGGCCATTCTGCTGTGATTCATTGCACTGCACGTCATTGTAGTATTCACAGAACGTTTTCGGGAGTACATGACTCTCGCTAGTCATACCATTGTTACTTTTGCCCCAGCAAATAACTACAAACAATCATTATCAATTACACTATGATCACAGCGACAATAAACAGACGCAATCACATACCATTCCCAGCCAAGAAGCATAACAATGCGAGCGTCAGCTCGATGTATCGTCGCGGCTTCATGTTGAACGCGCCTGCGAGCGTACATAAGCTGATGCGGAAATTGTAACGATGGATGTCTTTAGGGCATAATCACGTCCGAACTGGGGCGCGCAATGCGAATGACACTTGCGAGGAACACAATTCGTACGTTCGGCTGGTGCATGCAAAACGTTCAAGCTGCAACTGTTGCACCAGCAAACTCCGTTGGATGTTCACCCAGGTCGTGGAGCACCCAGAAGCGCACATCAAGCACTCGCTGCGTTCGACGTAACCTTCGACGCGTTTATATAAATATTAACCTTACGCATTTGGCCCGTTCACATACTCGACGTGCGAGATGGCACCGAAATCCATGCACGCCGTACGCGCAATTGCATCCACCTGCAGCAGGCGCTAATTGCTGGCGATTGTTTACTGCCGTGGGTTGTGGTTTATTTGGGCTTGTTGACTTGTTTTTTGCACTCGAGCGCTCGGATTTGTCAATGGAAGGCGCGGGCAGCACACACGCGCAATCACACCATCCAACGACGCCAAAATACCAGCGTATTGAACGTATTCGTCGAAGCTGGTATCCGCAACTCGTGCACCTAAACGAGCCCACTAATAAAACTGAGTCAATGAGGTAATGCACGAGCTAGATAGAGAGGCTACTAACGGTGCCGTAAGTACGATACTCACACATCGACGTCGACAAGTGCGTCATTAATCTCTGGAAAATACATGAATACAAGTTTGCAATTTTATTGCGGAGTTGAAGAGTAGTAATTACCACTGTGTTATAAACGCTTACACACAAACAGCAACGACTTATGTTCGTAAACAAATTAATTATTACGTTGAAGAGGGCGCCACTAATTATGCAAAATTGTGAAATTAAGATCAATTCCTCATATTTTTGGAAAGGATTCTGAACGTTTAACTGGGAGTTTAACGAATAATTAAGGTTGAAAAGTTAAGATGAATGCTAAATAAACATAGATTAGGCTTATTTGTATTGATATTTTAACTGAGAGTTTTGATAATAATTAGATTTAAAATATCTCTCTACTTTAATATGGTATGAGTCTTAAAAAAGCGCCACATGTGGTTGTTATTGTACTTAACAGATAGCACATTTTATTGAGGGCGCCACTCTCTGATTATACAATTTTATTAGTATTCATCACACATTTATTGAGATTATTTTGAAACCATTCAAATATTAAGCTTTTATTAAATACAACAATTTCAAAGACTACAATGACTTCAATATTCTGTATTAGTTCATAATTATCACCTAAAATCATAATAATATTGCACAATAAACAATTGTAACATTTTACTTGATAATAAGTGGAATGAATTTTACTCTAGTGGCGCCGCAGGTGTTATACACGGTAATTAAAATGTTTGGTATTTGTGTTAGAGTTTCCTCTCATCATTTTTATTGCGAATTTTTTAAAAATTGAGTTTTCCAGAGACATGTTTGCAAATTTCATATTTGCAGGCAGGAGAATTTTTAAGAAATAATTTATATATAATAAATACATAAAATTTGATATATTTTCTTCTTACACATTGAGTTTATAACAATTAGAATTCTTAAAGGAGGAGTTATATGGAAATGCCACATTTGTGTATTATTTGCACATACATAAATGAGATATGTAGAAGCATACATAGGACATCTTCTAGCTCAGTGTATAGATCAGAATATCAGTATCAATATCATAACATACATAAGAAATAAATAATCACACAGAATAACAGTGATTGCAAGACTAACCATTACGTTTGATTCGGGGTCATCCCCATCCGTAAGCGATTGCGGTTCAGCAGGCGGTCGCCGTTTCCCGACGTCGTCACCTGGACACGCATAATCCATTCGGGGAACATCATCTGCATGGAGATGACAGAGAACATTCCCGTCAGGGCGATCAAACCCACGGTCGTCGATATCGTAAATAAATGCGGATATTGATACCTACGAAAAACATATAGTAGTCACAAATATAGCATGTAATTTGGATGCGTACCTAAAATACCACGCTGTCGCCAATGCGAAACTCAAGCCCGCAATTAGAAGATTACCCAGATCCCAATCGCGCGTAGCTCGCTGATTACTTCCTCTGTTTTGACTCTCTTGAGGTGGAGTCGTGGGCGTTTGCTGCTGGTGGACGAGACAATGTACCACGCAATTATCAAACATCCCGTAGCTTTGCAACGTTTGCGAATCCACTTGCAGCACCTGCCCGTTGAATATTAATCGCACAAGTTTATTCGCCGCCAATTCGACGTTGAAATGCCGTTGTTTAAAGTCACCTAGCTTCTCCTCCAAGCTGCCATCAACAATTTTCAGGTCATCATTGAGATATTTCAGCTTGATTGTTATACTTGATGGATTGGCACTGACTGATGCTGTTTCACCTTCATGTTTCTCTTTGTCTTCATGGTTGTCTGGAGTTTGACTCTGGTTTATTCGATCTCCAGATGATGATGTTGTTGCTGTTGCTGTCGTTGTTGTCGTTGCTGTTGTTGTAGTTCTTATGACATGGGGTTCACCTGAAACTGGAGCAAATATGAAATACAAATTATTCACTAATTGAATATCATACCATTGGCATTTGTATTTGATGTATTTACTTGGTTTCCGAAACGAGCCAATCGGCGCTGCCTGATTAAACTTGCCTCGTCATCAGTTGCCGGCGCGTCCATGGCTCTGATGATCTCAAACTCCTCAGAGTTCTCCACAATATAATTGAGCCCTTCGTTTGGTTCACTTTCCTCTACAGCTTCACCTGGTTGCTCGTCTGGTGAATCTTCTTCAGCCACTGATTCTGATGATGTTCCCTCTGATATGGTGGCGGACTCCACGTGATTGGTCAGCCTAATACGGGCCGAATTGCCTCGAGAATGATCCAGAACGTAAACGGTTCGCACTGTCGGTTCAGCTTGCTGGGTGTCGGTTGTCATCCATGCAATAACAGCTGGGGAAGAGAAGCGCACACATCACGTACGTGTTGACAACGAATTCGCGAATAATTAATGCGTATGACTGGAGGAACCAATCACCAATAAGATAATACTGTACCTATTACGACGCCTGCGATTGCGATAAAGATATACGTAACTTCATCGCCAATGCCGTCGATAATGGACATAATGGTTCATCAGTCGGTGCACTCGTCGCCTTATGATTTCCAATAGATCCAATAGTGATTATGCGGAATACGGCATTCCTATAGACGAATTTATTATGTTTCTAATCTTGGCCTTGCCTTGGTTCGCTTAAAATCGCACCATGGAAAATACGTTGTGATTTTTAATCACTTCATACGTCAAACGAAGTCAAACCAACACATCACGTTGTTGTACGTGCTTCTCCAGTCCGGCAGTTTTGTTATTATGCAATGAATAACTACTCTTTCTCATACTCTGTTAATGTATCTAATTAACATACAAATTCGCGAAAAAGTCAACACGGAGCGCATTGATTGATGTGTGCGCGAACAGGTGCAAATAAAATTATCCCTGCAAATCATGTATAATCGTATAGTCATAATTTCAAAAATCCATGTTTATACCTTGATAAGTCACGTTTTGGAGTTTTGAATTTCTTAAATTTGTGAGTTTTTATAATTTAAAATGTTTATAAATGAATATAATTGATAGAAAAACATTGACGTTGTTCACTCCATATTATGAATATGATCTCATTCAGTTGTAGATGGCGCGAGAGGTGCTTTCTGGATCATTTTTTAGTTGTTAATTTTTCATACTTTAAAAATGTATTTAATTAACGTATAGAATCGCAAAAAAACTTAAAACCTGGTGTCTTTGTGCAAAAATAAGTCGTAGCTATATGGAATTTTAACCAAATCTAAAAAGATATTTAAAATAATATGATGCTAGAAAACCTTGTTATACTAATCCATCTCCATATATTATATATGATCTAGCACCGTTATAGATGGCACTAGAGGCGCGTCTACGTCATTTCAGTCATTCAGTCATTCGGCATTTGTCTATCGCGTTGTTTGGTTCCATGGGTTCGTCGATTTCGAGGTCGCAATTCGTAATGTGAAGCTGTGAAATACGAGTAGCAACTAGGCGACGATAATACATAATTTAAGCAGCGTTAGCATTAGTCGTTTCGATTTATTTATCAGTGACGGTTGTGATAAATGTATTAAGGCAGACTGCAGTCGCGCAGCAGGCGTCGCCGGCCACAACAGACTCCAGCGCGCGTAAAGTGAAAATCCAACGAGACCGATGTGTCCTGGTTTCTGCAAGCTATTGTAATACATTCAGCAGCTGCAGAGCCAGTCGAACAATCGTACTCGAGACGTGTGTTGACACTATTGCATAAAAACGTACGTTCCAATGCGAAATCGCATAAATTCATGGTGGGCTAATTGACGTGAGCGTCCCAAAAGACTGCACAAAGCAACAACCAAGGAGGCAACCCCGACCATGCAGAGGATTTCGATTCGCAAGGAGGCGTATTAAAATTAGCATCGACAAGTTTGCAAAGGTGAGTGGTCAAATCCGAAATAACATTCGGCTGTCAGCCAGCTGGATACAACATGTAAGAGGAGATTGACTTGACTGCGGCGACCTTTGAGATTTCCTCGAAAGCATTGAGACACCAGCGAGAAGTGAATGCATAATTTGTTGTGTTGGCTGCGGCTGCGAGCGGCAGCTGCACGCGTCGAACCCGGGCCATTAAAAAAATGGGAGGTACGAGCATTTTTTTGGGCGCGATCGAAATCTCCACAGTTCCCGGCACGCGAGCAAGGTCATCGTCACTTGATCAAAACACATTGAAGTCAGCGCTCCCTCTTTAACTTGTGTCTACCGCACCAATGAATAGAAGAAAAAAAAAAACAAAAACTAAACGCAACGACAACAAAACGAAAACAATTGCCATCAATGACATGAGCAAACAAAATATGGCGGCAGCTGTCATGCCCTCATCACAACACACGACCGATTTAAATTGGAAGTGAATGCAATGAACTAATTAGGTTATCTTCTATGCCCGCATTATAAATGGTAAATCTTATCATTGTGGAGATATTGTAATGTCTTTTGACATGAAGGCAGATTACAATTTTCATGTTGGTACGTTAACAGGTTATGTCTGTTGAATGATCATTCCTCACTCTAGCGGATGCATGAAAAAGCAAAACATAAACTTGTTGTTTCATAATTATTTTAATTTAATATCATTCTCAGGGTGCGTTCAGAAGCCATTCTATTTGAGTTTGTTTTCATTGCCAATGCCATTATGCCAAGCAAATTTATTAGCGTATTATTTCGGTACACGCGGTGTTATTGTTTTGAGCATCTCCACAAGCCGTGCAATTTTTGAAATAATCATAAGGAAGCGTTGGTGATGTAATGGTCCCAAAGTGATCATGCATCTCAAATTTCAACTTGTTAGCAAATCCTCTATTTTAGCGGCCATTTTGTTGTCGTGGAATGTTGGCATTTTACAATTCCAATCCGCTCTTCGTTTATTTGTTGCTAAGGAAAGTTTGCTTATTAGCGTTTGGAGTATCCCAATAAGTATCTGGATGTATTTTACCATGTTTGACTAAAATGAGTGGGATATTTACTCTATTTTTAGAGGATTGTGTAGGTTGACAGATGATACATGGGATTCACCCTATTAAATGATGAGTCTTTATGCTTTAAATAGACATTTTTCCAAAGAGTGTCTCAAAATTTATGGGGTGTTCGTCTATTTTTAAAATTAAAACAAAAAACACTGTTCATGGAAATGTCACTATAGGCAACTCAATATACACGTTTGAATCCAAGGTTTTCAATGTAAAAAAACTAAATAAATATTTAGATATGATTATCTGTATGATGTATACATTGTACGAGTTGTTTAACTAAATGTTTTACAAAAAATTAGACCAAAAACGTAATCGGGTTAATCTAGTATGTAGGCAACCCAATATGCTTACAATTATATCCTTTAACAATTATCTATTATTTTCTGGTATAGTTTAAGAGCCTACCAGATATTTTGTTGGTAGTTAGGATGATTTGATCATTATTTTGTGTATTTCTCACTTATAATCCAAGAAACTTGAATTCCTCCAATCACAGACAAAAATGAACAACCATGAAACTATAATGTTTGTTCATCTCTATTTAGAAGAAATCTTGTTCTCATAGATTCATTGTCGTAATTTGAAAACACTCAATTAATTCATTAATTGCTTACATTGAGGTTGTAAGACTTGCAATGACATTTCAAACAAAACCGAAATTTGCAAGGTCGCACCACCAAAAACAAAAAAAAAACTCCCATTATCGTTACGTATTTGGCTTGCCTAGCATACTTAACATCTAATGGGCACGACGAAATCAGAACATTTTGCCCATTGAAGCTCGAAACAACATAAACAACTTGCACGATGACATCATAATCGGTCTGGGCTGGCATATTTGCTTCGCTGTTCCTTGATTTGGTGCGGTTCGGTTTGGTTTCTTTCGGACAAAACGATAAAATCCGCATGTGAAACGAATCGATTCATGTGCCTCTGCTTGACGCGCAAGTTGGCTTACTTGCTTGATGCTGCAATAAAACATCAAGGTCTCAAACGAAATTCACTGCAAGCAACATTAGCTTCATTTCGCTTTTATTCGCTCACTTACTCAGCGCGTACTCGTATGCCAACCGTAATTCATTAGCATCCAATGCTGCGAGATAATCACCCAACGAACAGTTTCTCACACGACGTCCGAGAATTGAAGAAAAAAAAACACATGAGATACCACGATTAAATAAAACCGAAAGCATTATTCGGAGGCGACCAGCACCGGAAATCTACATTATAACTAAATCTAATTATTTCCTTTCCGTTCTCTTGGCGCGCTCAAGGAGGCACAGCGAGTCGTGCAGACGGACGCGACTCGGATGTCGAAGGGAAATTACATAAATATTCATTCATCCACGAATGTGAATGTGAATGCGCGCGTATCTTTGACGAACGCCCGTTTCCGTTCGATGCTCGTATGTGTGTTTTAAAAACGTTGATTTGCGCTATTTGTTTTAGTTATTATTTTTGTTCACATTTTTTTCCTCTCTCGTTGTGCGTTTTGCGCCAGAGGCGATTATGCATGATGAATGTATACGTATGCGCGGTTTGTTTATGCATGCGCAGGCAGCACGTTCGTCCCATGCGAACATTTAATAACAATTTTAATGAATACAATTACAGCCGGGGACGGATGCACACCGAATACATGAAACAAATGTATGCGCCATTATCGGCGCGGATTTTCTGAGGCGTCTGCATTGTGGGAATCGCCGGGCAGCATACACACACGCAATTCCGAAAGCAAAACAATTGTTGCTTTGATATCTAGCCATCTTCAATTCCGACAACAGTCGGCGCTGCGTCATTATTTACAACAATATTGCGGGTTTGTTCACTCTCCAATTTGTTGAAGATATCAAATGTCGTGCTTTTTCTCTTCCATTGTATCGGATTTTTGTGCAGCGTTCGAATTTGGAGTGCTTAATTTAACAAGTGCGGTCTAATCGAGTTGGGAATTTGTTGGCGTTGCGTTTTGTTCACACGACGTCACTCAATCGCAATCTCATCTTCAGTATGATACAGTCGAAAGTTCCAAATACATACAGGCGATTGAGCTTTCTTGGATCACTCCTTTTCTTTCGAAGAATCTGAAAATTTAACTTTTGTTTAGTCTTATACGAATTTTGTCCAGTCTTATGCGAATTTTATAGACTTATGTGAGTGTTGTTTAGTCTCCACTTAATATGGATTAAAAACTTACGAGAAAAGCAGCCATTAATGAGATTTCACTGTAGAAACTCTCCATTTTGTGGATGGCATCATTTTGTTGGAGGTGAATACGAAACTTTCCGGTGCTCACACGCATCCGAAGAATGCAGCGCGCGTTGTAAAACTTTAATAAAATTAACGACGCTCTCCTTGCCGCTGATTTCTCTCACTCTCGCGCGTATTGCATTGCCAGCTAGAGCTTCCTCGTGTCTCTGGTTTGTACGACGTGGAGCGTGACGTGTGAGCTTCATCACTTAAAAAGTACCAATCTGTTGCATCGCATTGCGTTTCTCCTTGCTGGCTTATAATGGAACGTCTATGGATGACGTGGAGGACTCTCAGGAGGGAAAACCACGATCGTGGTCGATGAAAGCAGTGTCTCCAAAAACGTGATTTTCTTAGCACGACAGCTAAAATGAAAAGTCAGTATTAGTAAATACTGTGAGCAATAAATGTGTCAAAAATATACCTGTGAATCACAATTGTGTTCAAGAAAGGTGCAAATTGTTGCTGAGAGTCAGAATTCCCGAACAACTGTAAACCATGGATCGTATTACACCGCAATCCTCTTTTGGATTTAGTTGGCAGGAAAAGGTATAATCCTCCAGAGAATTGACCATCTTCTAATGCTCCTTATGTCTCAAATTCATCCTTGTATCACGATTATAAGTCACAAAATCAACAACATTAATTTCCGAAAGTAAATCTTTGATTACTTCGTAATCCGCTAGATGTCGCTTTGTCAGCTCCAATTTGCTTGATGAGGATAATCAAACCCAGATGATTCTGACCAGATTGAATGTGACCCTATAAACCAAAATGGACGTAATGCACTCGTGAACCAACTACGCAGTTTAACGATCATTATAAACCCACCTTTACGCGCGTGCATTGAATCACGCCTTGCATGGAAGACCCGCATAGCTTTGCTGCTCACGTCGATTACAAACATTGCATCCTTGCAAATGTGGCTCCCTTCCTCTCGCCGCCTCCCGCGACACGTGTGAACCATCCCAACCATCGATGAAGAGATACGATAAAATGCAATGAATTTCAATGCACTCCCAGCCAGCTCTCTTCAGCTTTCTTCTCTCAGCGCCCCATTTCTATTTGTGTTCCTCGATTTTAAGCATTTATCGAATGCGAAATGTGGATAGTTGTCCCAAATGCGCAGAACTTCACCCCCTCGGTATCTAGGTCAAGATAAAAGTGGCTAAAAATAGAATAAGGGTGCAACTCAAAATTAGCATGTGTATTATAATATACTACCGAGATGCCCTCTGGTGGCCGATGTCACAACGCGATTGTGGCCATTCTAATGGCGAATTAATTTAATTGAATTGCCTGCCGAAATGGGGGATGATGATGATGAGCGTAAAACCACGCTGTCAGTGCTACTACTTCCGTTTCAGTTCGGCTGGTTGTTCACGGTGGCACCCTCGCTCATTTATTCGAATCGTGTGCGCTGTTTGTCTGCTTGCCATCGTTTGTTTTGCCATCCGATAACTTGGCGTGCGCCGACGACGTAGTTTCACGTGCACGTAGTATTTCATAGGGTACGGATGTACCGAACGTATCAATGTTGCATTGCCCCTGTTGTATTCTAGTAGTTTCTCAAGGCAGCTGCTCACTCGGCCGAGTCATAAAGCCCCGTCCACACTTTCAGGTGCTTTCCCTGACATTGTCCAATTCGTCGATTTTGACGTTGATTGGTTCAATTACATTGCGGGTGGTGGCGCGGTTTTGTTTGTTGCTAGCTGTAACAAAGCAGCCCCATGAGATGCAACAACAAAAACATTGAATGCTTTTACGTCACGAATACGTTGGCTCAGGCAACAACACAGATTCCCCTTCGTGACGTTCAACACGCGAAAGTACTCACTCGATTTGTTCTTGTTGCGTCCGTTTCATTCGTATTCCAGACGGTTCTGCAGAGTTGGCTGCATTCGCTTCACTGTCCCGGACTATGCTTGATAAAGGCTACTATACACGTTCAGTTGATGAGTTCCTCAATATATGGATGGGGTATAGTTTTTAATGGTATATCTTTTGAGGACCATATTTCATTAATATTTCCTTGATTAATTACGTTTTGTCTTTAGTTAGCCATTTATTGTAATAATTGACGTAAATTCATATTTTTTCAAATAGGAAATACTTTATTTAGTAACTATGACAATCAAATCATAAATGGAATTTGTAGGTTATGTTTGCTTTCCCGTAAGAATTTCATCTCCGCATACGAATGGATTCAAATTGCATTTTAAAATATCCTTTTATACATATTTACTTTCAATACGTAAAAACTGATTGTTTTGATTAAATTCGCCAAGTGCGAAAGTGATTTGATTGAAACAAATCGCAAATGTTTGGGCGTTTGAGGCTGGGGGCAAACGAACGCAGCGAAAGAATGCAGACCGTACGACGGGCGTGTTGCGCGCACGCGCACTCCTCACCCATGTGTGACGTGCACAGTCACGGTGCCGCTGGGCGCTCACTGGCGCTCGCACACTCGTCCGCATTCGTCGTCGTCGTCCGCTCGCTGAACGCAACCCGCCCGTGTGTGTGCCTTGCACGGGAAGCGCGCATCATTTCGCGTGCATATTTTCGCCCAAGCATTAGTGTTTTCGCGAATAGTTTACACACTAGTCAACGACGGACGACCAAAGGACATCCGCGATGGCGCCTTGATGCGATCATTCGTCACTTCGAGGACGGCAGCTACATTAGCGCGTGCAGGGAGGCGGTTGTGAGTGCAACATACGCTAGCGCGTAAATTGGGACGTAAACACAGTGAACGCATCAATAGCCGAGTGCATTCCACTACAACTCGTGAAAAAATCCGGAAAATCTTGGATGAATGTATGTGCGACAAATTGCTGCGATATCACATTACGCTGGAGGATAATTATAATTGGATGTACGAACCGAATCATTTAGTAAGTATATTTCGCTACGAGCAGTGTTGCAATGGGTGAAATCGTATACGATTGTGGGGCACACATGTTTTTTTTATGTTGTTGTGTGTTGGGTTTTTAAACTCGGCATGCGCGTTTATTAAACGCACGCATATTCTCGCTTGATTCAATCAGACGAGCGTTTATTGTCGGACGCCTTCGCCAGCGAGCAAGACGAGTAACGGAAGCGAAGACTTGCAGTCGAGAGGCGATTACGTGCGCATGCATCGCATATTCAGATTCGTTCGGCTATAACGAACGATTCGTCCGGGCAATAAAACGTAAATAAGTAATCGTGTGCGCGGTTGGCCGCGGAGAGGAGGAGGCCGCATTCACGAGCGGAGTGCAGTTACACACAGCGTGCGTTGTCTGTCTCTTCTTGCAGAGGTAGTATTGACCAATATCATTGCATTTATACATAATAATGTTTATCTTAATGCGGCAGGCAGCGGCGCAGAGGCATCCCAGACAGTTACGAGCGCGGAGGTTACGGTGATGTGATGCTGGTGGAGTTGAGATGAACCGGTGAAGCCCCAGCTACAAACGTGCACGACGAGATTCGAAGGCATGTCAGCACGGCTTTAGTGCAAGATGAATGAATTGAATGCGCTTCCAGTGATGAAGATGGTTATTATTTCGAGATTAGGCGCTGTCTCGGCTCGACGCATTCTCTGCTGCGCTAGGCGTTGGAGAAAAAAGCGTTTCTAATCCGAGCTTACTTTTACTTGGGCGAGTATATTTCAAATATTTCGGTTATTTTTGACTCAATGCCAGCACAATACGCCGTGGCGAACGATAAACAATGCAGCGTCGGTGAAATATTGATGAAATCCAGTCACAATGAGCGAAATAAGCACTGAAAGTACACATTACTCCATTAGAAAGTCATAGACAATCGTGGCTGACGGTTGAAATGCAGCAGCTGGCTTGCTAATAGATAGACGTTATGATTTCTCAAGTGGATGGAGTGTTTGATGTTGTTTTACTCCAGTGACCCCCAATCAAATTGCTTTTTTCTTTTTCTTTGCAAAAATTTTGAGGTTAAACAAAGTTGTTGATACATTTCTAGAGATATTGTTCATTTGTTTGCCTATAAAAGATGTATCAGTATTAGATTAGTTATTTTATTTTATCAATTTCAAGTTATAGGAAAGGGCTTGGTTTTGAGGAGTAAACATAAATAACGCATTTCCGGGAATTTTCATGTATCTTATCTTGAAAACCACAATTTTTTTTAAATTATTACTCAAATTACGTCAGTGTAGATGAAATTAATTAAGGATATTAATGCGGTTATCTTTAGATGAATATGAATTTGCATATTTGTGATATAATCATGTTAATAATTTACAACTGTCTGAAAAGTCCAAAAGAAATTTTACAAACTGACGTATCAACCAAATGATAAGGTAAAATTTAATAAGTGCTATTTTTTCTTTTTAAAATTAAAATTTAATTATTAAATTTGTTTATAACAAGTTTAGGCATCAATTACATTTACAATAGAAAAAAGCAATTTTAATTCAGTTCTCATTTCGCTCGTATTTTCAAATTTTTAAAAATTAAGTGATGAGAATTCCAGGATAGAAAACTAAAAGTTAGCTACAACTAGAGAACCAAAAGAAATTTTGAAGAGATAAACTTTTCTTGATTTGATCTTATGACTTTTTGAAACACTCTTTAACACAGAAAGAAGATGAACTTTGTTTGATTTGAGAATAGTTATAATTGTCATACATATCAAACAATTTTCTGAAATTTAATAATCCAAACTTTGTCCATTTTTATGGAAATTGTGATTATCTTTTTTGCACTATGTATGAAATCAAGTAGAAGGTTTATATCACTTTTGGGAATGCTTGAATTTCCAGTTGGTACTAGAACATAGGAACAAAATTATTATTTATTCATCGAAAGAGGTCAAAAGATCATGCAGCCACTCACCTCTAGGAAACAAAAGTATATGAAAAGAATTTGGCCATCTTCATTGCTTATTCAAACAGCTTTTTAACCTTTATCCATTCATTTTATACAAGCCATCTCACACTTTTGAATGCATCACAATGAGATTTTTTTAAAAGCGTCAATGAACGAAACCAATTAGGAATGTCTGATTTACACCCTCTTAATTCTGTTTTATATTGTAGATACCGGATGTATTGTTTAACTTTGCCATCAACACCACGCCAAGAAAGCTCAAGAACACTGAATACAAGCCCGGACAATTGTTGATGTTTACACTTGAGCCGAGCGTGCCACACAACATCGTACGAATTGCCGGTGCATCGCCCCAAAATGCTCACTAATTACGTTGAGTGCTCCTCTCTCGGCGGCGCACGGCGTGTTGTTCTATTTATTACGGCATTGTTCTAGTTTATAGATGTTAATGGTGCTTTGCGGCATTTCGCATGCTGCCTAGTATTTATGAGCGACACGAAATGCCAGAAAGGTGTCAGCTCGCATTACTCTCGCTCTTCCATCGGCCCCCTAAACTCACTCTCCCCCACGGCCACGTGAAATTAAGGGCACGTGCGCGGCTGTAAAAATGGAAAAGTGAGCCAACGACCACCAATATGATGAACTAGATTCGAGGAGTAAACCCCGGGACGCGCCCAGCAACAGCTTAATTAGATTGCCCTTATTTCTTTCATATTTGTGCGGAGACAGCAAGACACCGCCGCCAACAATCCATCTTCGAGGCTGGAATTGGAAGGCTTGGTCTATTTGCTGAGCGAGAGCGAAGCCTGCGAGCCTTGGGCTTCTTAAATATTTGATGACTCCGGCAAATATTGTTTTGTCGCTGTGCCAGTTATTTATCTTTTTATCGGCTTTGCGCGCTGACGCGTTCGTAGAAATGTATGAAAATTCATTTCTCGATATTCGATACGATTGGCCAATAAATACTGCTCGGTCGAGCTTATCATTTGCATTGCAATAACGCCGACATTGAAAAATTTCGTTGGGTAAGCTCGAAATTCCGTTTCTGCATTTTTCCTAAATTTCGAAAAAAATTAACCAATCTAACGAGATTAGCTGAAATTCGGATCAAAGTAAAGTTTAATGCGCCTTTCATAGATTCGAATATAAGTCAAATGTCAACTGTAATCACCCGGAATGTTATCACACTCGAGCAATCAGCGTTATTTCCTAATGTTTTAATTAATGAAGCCACAACCCATGAAGAATGCACGAGTGATAATAATAGTCTTGATTGTTGTTGTTAACTCTTACACATAATGAACGACTAATTGCAAGAAAACAAGTTCTATATATTTTTGCGCAATTTGTGCCTTATTAATGAGTCATATGAATATATTTATCGCCGCCAATTGACTCATATAGAATTCGAAGGAAATTGCTGAGCACCAAAAAAGATTTGCATTTCATTTTGCTTTTATTTTATTTTTTTAATGCTTTGAATCATTGTCAGTCGGCCAGCTGTTTGTTCTGCATAAATATGCAGCATTTTCGACCCACGGATATTAACGTTTCGTCTTGTTTCAGGTGTTGGCGACTAAATAATTCGGTCCGATGACGACGACCTCCAAACAACGCATCCAATCTGCAACAAGCATTTCGCATTGATTGACGCGCCACGTTCATGAAGAACAACGACCAGCGGCCGGCAATTGGACAAGATTCGAGTTGGATTCTGCAGCCACGATGGCATCGAGCAGTTATGCAATTTCGCACGGCGACGATTGCATACATTGACCCGCAGCAGCGCAGCAGCACGCACTCGACGAATATCCGCATTTGATTGTCGTCCATTCGGGCATCATCCCCAGCAGCAAGACACCTGGTTGCGAGTATGCCGCAGCTGCAGGCAGTGTGCTACGACGACGGCCCGCAGGTGCCGCGCCATCCGCACGCGAAGCTGAGCATTTTTCGCGACGTGCCCGCTGCCGTGCACGGGAAGCCCGCGACGAACGCGGCGCGCACACGATTGAGTAATCATCAGAGGAATCTCAGCCTGGATTTTCGGTGAGTTGCGACGATGCACGGCCTGGAATTACACCGCGTTTCGTTCATTAGTTCGTTTTGCTTACCTTTTGTATATTTACACGCTCGAAACGCGGTGTAATTCCATCACGATGAAACACGGTGTTTTTCCACCGCGTATATTTATCTACAAGGGTTTATCATTGATTAGAGTCTTGAATAATTGTAAAATTTTACGAGTTTTCGACTCGATGAATTCATGCGGACGATGAGATTGCTATGAAGTTATAAGTTATTATTAAAAAAGAGAAACGGCGATTTCACTTTTTACGGCGTTGTTTTGAGCGAGCACACGCTATAGTGTTACAGTTTTTAAATTAAATTCACGTGCCGAATACGCTGGAATCGTTGAAATGCACCGCGAGAATTCGTGTGCCATCTTGGCGTGGAATTTCAACAAATGTGAAACTGTTGCCCCACACACACAAATTGCGCTCATAAAACAACTTTTACTTATTTTGCAAAGTTATGTTTCTAGCGCACTTTGACGCATTCCGAAAGGAAGTCATAAAGTTTGGTGGTTTTAGGAGCGTTTAAATTTTAATTATGAATATTTAATTCATTAAGTACCCAATTAAAGTCTACGCATGATGTTTGTTATCTTTACGATCTTTATCGTTGCTATCGAAACTCGGGCCTTAATGCCATATTATTGCATTTTCTGATAAAATAATTTGATAATCTAGCGCACATTGAATTCATTGTACGTGCTTGTTGTAAATCATTAATCATACATTGTTTACCGTCCATTCACGGGCTTATCGCTTCATCGTAGATGTTATTATTTCCATTGCGTTGCCACTATATTTGTTATTTTGAAACGTGCGATTTATTGTGTATGCGAATTTCCCCTCCTTCGAAGGGTAAACATTGCGCCGAAGATTATTTGTTCAAGCTTGAGATATTAACAATGATATTACGCAATAATTACTCATTTCGTTTGTGTTTATTTTACGGCAAGTTTTCTTTGCGATAACAATGAAATGACGAGGGAAAACAGTCATGATAAGTTTCAAATTTCAATTATATTGCCGTTTACGTCATGTTATAAGTGTATTATATTCCGTTTTCTTGATAATTTTGAATGGTCGTGACGTCCGCATCGATATTTCTCTGTAACGCGTACCTAATAGTTATTTCAATTCATGTGACTAGCGCGTTCTCGAGCTCTGGTGACCGGCTTTCAATTCATCGAGCATTGTTGATTCATCATTTCGGAATGCAGCAACAACATACCGCACGAAACATGTACAACTGAGACGTACATTTACATTATTGATATTATGATTGTTCTCCAAAGAATATCACGTCTACAGTCGCCCGTTGATAAGTTTGTACTTAATTTAAAACGTGACGCTATGAATGCGACGATAAAATCGGCATAGATAAAGATGACAATTGGGTAGCTAACTGTTTGCCTCGAACAATTAGACGCAAAACGTAGGCAACGCTTGCGAGTTATGCGAAATGCCAAACTTGAAGCGTGCAAATTGTCGTTTCCGTTCGGACGTGATAGGATGCGTCCGAGCGCCGAATGCAGCGCATTGTTTTGTTTCGTGTACATGTAGCCCCCAAATTCCTGAAACTAATCGAGTGTTTTGTTTCGTTTCCGCCCTCTAGGTCGATGGGGATCTCGCTGCCGCCGGTGCCCCAGGTGGCCGCCTCGACGAGCACGCTGCACCATCGCAACCGCAGCCTGGATTCGGCGTTGCAGCGCATCCCCGAGGTTGACGTGACGCCGAGCCCCGATAGCGAGACCGTCGGCGCCGTCCTGCTCGCCTCCAGCGATAAATCCAAGGCGAAGACGTTGCGCGACGAACTCGCCTCGCTCGGCTCGGACGACTCTGGCATCCTGTGCGGCTCGGACAGCGGCTCGACGAGCGACAGCAACGGGACGCGCGAGTCCAGCGTCGAGTACCTCTCGAACAATCAGAGCCAGGAGAGCCTCGATAAGGATTGCACGGCTGTGCACGCAGCACTCAGCGATAGCGGCGACGCCGGCGAGATAACCATCCAGGTGGATGGGTGTCGACAGCTCGAGTCGGAAGTGTTCGATGAACCGGACGATAAGGATATTCGTGCACCTACGACGATGTCGTCGCTGGCGACGTGCACCAGCAGCAGTCAGCCGAAACAGAGCGGCCTGCTGCGGATGTTCGAGTGCGACGTCTTCAACATCCACATGGCGATGCACTACCTGTTCAACAGCAAGGAGCCAGGCGTGCAGACCTACATCGCCAACAAGATGTTCAACTTCGACGACGCCGACCTGGACTTCTATCTGCCGCAGCTCGTCTGCATGTACATTCAGATGCACGACGTCGCCGAAGTCATCCATCCATATCTAGTCCATAGGTAAGTACTGCAAGCAGCGCGTTCGACGTGCCGGCAAAAAAGAAAGTTTCATTTGTGTTCCGTATTCGTAGAAAGCAACATGTAATGAATTTGATTTGCTTTGCAGATGTCGGAAGTCTGTCGACTTTTCGCTGAAATGCGCCTGGCTGCTTGATGCGTACAGCGTCGAGGCGTCCGTGCCGTCGAAGAAGAAACCACATGGCATCAAGTTGCGCGACAAGATTCTCGCTGATGAATTTCGCCAGCAGAAGACGCAACCGTCCTCGGGACTTGCTCCCATAAATAGCGCGGCGACGACGCCTCCGATGGGGGATAAACTAGTCGTGCCTGCTATCGCTGCCGTGAAGAAGACTCATCAACGATCGCAAAGCGACGCGTCCGCGCTTGTCAGCGGCACTGGCGTCAGCGCCAGCGGGATGAAACGCTGCCCCAGCTCCAACAAATTGTACATTGGCGATGTGAGCTCGGGCAGGGCGTTCGACAACGGCTGCACTTGCTTTGATAGTTGTCAAAGTGTCGTGAACGATCTCAGGGGAGAAAGGACTGAATGCACTTGCGGTGTAAGTTTCATATTTTTTTGATTTGCTGTGCGAATCCAGTAGTAATGAATTTGGGACTAACCTTGATTGTTTTGGATTAATACAGGCACCTAGATTAGACCCCGAATTGGCGTTCATGCAAGCACTGATTACAATAGGCAAATTACTGAGTACTATACCGACGAAGGAGGTGAAAACGACAAGACTGAGAGCTGAACTGACTATGCTTAATCTAAACTTGCCAGCGCGCGTCTGGCTGCCGCTGAACACGGACGCGCCGCATCACATCGTGCGCATTCCGCCGCAGGTATCGGCCGTTCTCAACTCCAAGGATAAAGTAAGTTTCATCACATTTCCGATTCAGCTTAACAATGGTAAAATTATATCTCCGCTGATTCAACTAACCCGTTGCTTTCGTTTCGTAGGCACCTTATATCATCTACGTAGAAGCACTAGAAGTCGACGATTTGTACTCGAGCCCGGTGCCCACGAAGATTATGACCTCGACGCTGCGTCACACGAAGTCCGAGGAGAATTTGGGCGTCGATACCGCTTCGCTGTCGGCGTTCAGCATGTGCGGCCTGGTGTGCGACGACGATCCTGATTGGAGTCAGGAAGACGACGAAATCTCGCTGCAGTACTGCAAGGCGCAGACGAAGTCGATCGAACGCGACACGATATCGCAGCTGAGCCAGGAGTCGAGCGATTCGCGCGAGCATCCGCACTTCATCGAGGCCGGCGATATTCGTCGTCGACTCTCTGAGTGGGTGCATATGGATAAGACGAAGAGCTTCACGCACGATCCCAAAGATCCTAGTGCAGCTGCGCTCAAGGAGCTGTGGAAGGATAAGGAGAAGCGTGTACGGGAAGCATCTCCGTACGGGCATCTCTCTTCGTGGAAGCTTCTTTCGGTTATTGTCAAATGTGGGGATGATTTGAGGCAAGAGTTGATGGCTTCACAGTTGCTGCAAATGTTCCAGAAGATTTGGGAGATGGAATGTGTATCATTATGGGTTCGTCCTTATAAGTAAGTACAAGTTATTCATTGAAGTCATTCTACAAAACTAGTTTAAAGTAAAGTTGAAACAATCTTAATCGAATAGTAAAATACTAAATTTGTAAATTTTAATTTGACAGTTATGAAAAATAGTCTTTTGTAAAATGAACTTTGTTAGTAACTCACAACTAAACTAATGATATTTTCAATTGTTTCAGAATTTTATGTTTGTCCAGTGACAGCGGTTTAATTGAACCGATATTAAATACGGTATCATTGCATCAAATCAAGAAGAATTCCCAATTATCATTATTGGAGTATTTTATACGCGAATATGGTCCATGCACATCCGAAGCATTCCTAACAGCGCAACGCAATTTCGTGCATAGTTGTGCGGCTTATTGCCTCATATCATATCTGATGCAAGTCAAAGACAGGTAATTTATCAATTTCCCCCTTTATATCACCCCAAAAAAAATATTCATAAATTTTATTTATGCATTGCAGACATAATGGCAATATATTGCTAAGCAGTACTGGCCATCTCATACACATCGATTTCGGATTCATTCTGTCGACATCACCGAAGAATTTGGGCTTTGAAAAGTCGCCGTTCAAATTGACGCCGGAATTCGTCGAGGTGATGGGCGGCGTCGGCTCCGACATGTTCGAATACTTCAAGATACTGATGCTCCAAGGACTGATCGCCGTGAAGAAGCATCAGGACAAAATCATACCGATCGTAGAGATCATGCGCTCCGGATCGCAATTGCCGTGCTTCAAGCTGGGTGCGGCGACTGTGCAGAAGATGAAGAAGCGCTTCCTTACGAACCTCACCGAGGAGCAGATGCAGCTCGAGGTGGAGCGCATGGTCGAAGATAGTATGAACTCGCTGTCGACGAAGCTCTACGACGGCTATCAGTACATCACCAACGGCATTCTGTAATCGCGACCATCGATAGCACCACCGATCCCGGATGAGACTGGTAGGAATAACGTTAAGTCGATTTAATGCCTTGATTCATCTACTCATTACAAGTAATTGTATAGCAAATAGTTCATAAAGCGAGTCCAAAGATAGCGCGTGTATAGGAGTCGAGGAAGCGTTCCGCGAAGGGAGATGGTCATGTAAATAGGCGCGAAACGTCAAGCATTTACTATTTTAATGGGCTTTTGTTAAGCTGGTGCGAATATTATCGAAATGTAAGATTGGCGATGCCAATCAGTCCATATTCAATTCCAACGCGCCCGCGCGCACGTGGTTCCAGTTTTCGCTTCTGCGTGATATTGTGATCGCGTTGTTTGTACAATATTTGTAAATTTTACGATATGCAAGTTGTATATACTAGTTTAAGCACATAAGTAATTCCTATTTCGAGGATACATACTCCCATTTCATCGTCGTCATTGAGATACAAACTTTGAGAAAATGTTAAACCTTGCGTAAATAATACTCAAATCTATGGTCATGACTATCCGAATATGTAAATATTTTTTAATATCTAGCAAGTCTTGTGTACATAGTCAATTTTTCAAATATTCAGAAATTAATCATACGAGATTTATTTGCGATTTTAAACTGTTCAAATCATTATGCAGTTTGCCACTATCCTACTTAAACACAGCTATCCTGAAATGATTTGTTGATGCCTTAATTTATTACAGCAAATGTATAACAGGAGCTCCTTCAAGAGGACTTGATTTCTATATTGTTTAATATGTTATTTTATAATGAATATATACATAATAAACATTTCTTTTAAAACGTGGCGTATTCAACAAGTAATTATAAAAGTATATCATCGCCTTTTACTTGATAATACAAGTACTAACTAACGACATCAGCCTTTATCGATAATTTACTTTCCGAATCTGGATGCATTTTATTAATATGAGATCGCAGTGTATGTGCATATCCAAATAATGTACCACAAATATGGCAATTAAATTTCTTCTCCCGCGTGTGCACTATTTCATGCGTTTTCAAATTGTCTCGACGATTGAAAGCTTTACCGCAAATTTGACATGGAAACAGCACTGGATCAGGAGTGTGTGTCAAAAAGTGATCCTTAAGGGCAGATTTAGTTTTAAATCCTTTTCCGCATTCTCTGAAAAACGAGGATATTACTGTACATATGTAATAACACATAATTGGGCAACAATTTACTTGCATTGGTGAGGTCTCTCCCCAGTGTGGTTCATATAGTGTTGCCTGTAATTCTCTCTTAGAAAGAAACACTTTCCACATTGGTCACATACAAATGTATCAATTTTGAACATTGCAATCATGCTCTCCATGAGGTCGAAATCATGTTTCATAAATGCATCGCGGGCATGACTTGCGGCGTGCGTTTTTAACATGTTTCTGCTGCCGGCCACATAACCACAATAAGGGCATAAAAGTGCAGAGCCTATATTTTTTGCATGTGTTTTTGAATCTGTCTGGATATCTGAATCATTAGTGAAATGTTCTGGAGGTTGATCAACTGGTACTTTTTCATCCACCACATTGGATTTGCTATCTTCTTCTACATTTTCACTGAAACTAACATGTAAGTATTAGCATTCATTGCCAGTGTAATACTTTACTTTTAAACAATACCTTTGACTTTCTGGCCATATAAAGTCTTCATCTGAATTCACTTCAACTTCCTTTTTAGGAATAACTGAATGTTTGGCATAATGGTAATTGAAAAATAAAAGCAGATAGCGTTTTCCACAAATATCACATGTCTTTTTCTTCTTTCGGCGACTACCCCCTTTGTAGTAAGGTTTCTTTGTTCTCTGTTGCTTTTTACCATTAGCTTCTACTTTTTTTGGCTTTGGTTTGATAACAATTTCCTCAACTTCTAGTGATTGGTAATCTTTAATGTATGCATGGGATTGGTTGCACACTTCTCGAAAGTCATGAATCAGAATCAATTTATCATAACAGTTATTGCAGAGGTATTGAGGACCATCTTCAATATTGAACTAAAATAGATGCCACGTTATTTATTAATACTTTATTAAATTTATACTTACATCCGAAAACTTCTGTAGAATATCAAAAAATCTAACATTTGTTGTGGAGTTTGGAATGTTATCAAATAGTTTGGGCATTCTACTGCATGGTAATAACGTATTGCAAGTGGCACACAATGAATTGAAGTTATTCAAGAAAAAGGGGTTTTCTTTTTTAATATTATCACCAGCCATAATTAGGAAATGGGAAAATCTCACTTTACTTCAGAGACACTTCTTGCTTTACTTCTTGATCTATGCGGAACATTCATTCATTCATTCTCTGATTCATTTCACAACGGAACCTAAATAAATGCTTAGTGGAGGGGGTAGGTAATATGGCGGTAGCATTGTTGGGTCTCGTTTGGATAAATTCCTGGGAAGTCCAATAAATCTTTGTAAACGTGTACACCTAGTGATATTGAATCTTCAATCTTCTGACCTTACAACAAGAATTTTCGGCAGGTAAATTTTGAGGTATAATGTGCTACTAATTGAATGGTGTTTACCTAAACCTGAACACAACTTTTGCAATTGAAAAATAATTCTGGAAGGAATGTAAATACTTAATTCAAGTTAGAATAACTAGTTCTGAACATTTGGACATTGGACATGGCTCCTGATATTGTATAAACACTTCTCTAATATCTATTTGATGTTTTAGAATCTACCAATTATTCTTGGGATCTGCTCTGTAAGGAAGGCCTGCAAGCAGTAATGGACATGTGGGAAGCATTATCAAACAATTTCAGCTTCTGTAACAGTTTTTGAAGGTTTGTACAAAGTATTTTTAGAACCCATAAGTTATAATGTGTTAAGCATTTGTGTAAATGAATATACACATAAAGATGAGTTGTCCTGATGTCATGTAATTTGTTGTTTCTCTCAATTCCAGTGTAACCTTATGATTCTCTGAATCTACAAAGATTCTTCATGTGAGCCACTAGGAAAATTGGATCTATGGAGATCTTCAACATGCCAGGGACATTCAGGAAGCAGCTGCAAGCATATAGGCTCCTGCAGCTGCCCTTAAGGTACTGTTTTAACAATTTATTTCTATAAATACAATATGTTATAATGTACGTCATAATGCTTTTTGTTTTAGATTCATCCACATATGCATGCCGTCTCCTTAACACATATGGACAACTTCAACATGTCAGAGACATCTGGAAAACATCTCCATCCATATGGGCTCCTGCAGCAGTCTCTTAAGGTACTGTTTTAACAATTTATTTCTATAAATTTAATGTGTTATAAGGTATGTCATAATGTTTCTTATTTTAGATTCATCCATGCACACTTGCAGTCTCCTTGACACATATGGAGAATTTCAACTTTCCAGGGACATCTGGAAAGCATCTCCAGGAATATGGGCCCCTGCAGCAGCCTCTTAAGGTATTGTTTTAACAATTTATTTCTATAAATAGAACATGTTATAATGTATGTCACAATGTTTCTCGTTTTAGAATTGTCCATACATGGTTGCTGCCTCCTAGACAAAAATGGAGAAGTTCAGGATACCAGGAACATCTAGAAAGCATCTCCAAGCAGTGTGGACTCCTGGAGCAGTCTGTTAAGGTATTGTTTTAACAATTTCTATAAATGTATTGTGTTATGATGTATGTAATTCTGCTACGTCTTTATATTGTATTGTATATGCCATTGGTGCAGGCTATATATATTTGGTGTGCTCTTCAACAATTTGTAGTGCTGTGGTGTTTTCTGTAGTAGCTCTTTTTCCTCGTTCTTCCTTTCCTTCACATTAATTTAAAAATGTAATTCTTCAATCTTTCATATTTTCTTTACCTTGATTTTTATCTTGGTTATCTTTCATATGAGCAATTAAACCGTGGCGGGAGTAAAGTAACTTAGCCAAGTTTCAAACCGCGGGAGTAAAGTAGGCACTTTATTCCCGCATGTATAGTCGGTCCGCAGCGGTTTGGTTTTATGGTC
>JARJDZ010008912.1:0-18464 GCA_030264555.1 Aleochara sp. GC000083 | reverse complement strand
GGATAATTCCAATTGGGATACTCGTATCTGAAAGGGCATTTAATTTCCTATAAGGATCTGGAAAAACAATTTGAAAATTCTTAAGGGTTCGGAAAATATAGACGAAAATGTACGCGATTGCACAAAAAAATTGAGAAAATCTGTAATTAAAATCAAAAGTTCCTGCATTTCCCACGGGATAATTCCAATTGGGTTACACCTATCTGAAAGGGAATTTTCTTTCCTATAAGGATCTGGAAAAATAATTTGAAAATTCCTAAGGGTTCGGAAAATATAGACGAAAATTACGTAGTACGCGATTGCACAAAAAAATGAGAAAATCTGAAATTAAAATAAAAATTTCCTGCATTTCCCACAGGATAATTCCCATTGGGATACTCCTATCTGAAAGGGAATTTAATTTCCTACAAGGATCTGTAAAATAATTTGCAAATTCCTAAGGGTTCGGAAAATATAGACGAAAATGTACGCGATTGCACAAAAAAAATGAGAAAATCTGAAATTAAAATCAAGATTTCCTGCATTTTCCACGGGATAATTGCAATTGGGATTCTTTTATCTAAAAGGGAATTTAATTTCCTATAACAATCTGGAAAAATAACTTGAAAATTTCTAAGGGTGCGGAAAATATAGATGAAAATGTATGCTCGAATTTGACAGGATTAAACAGACAACAACCACCCAGAATGCTAATGAAAAGTCTGCTAAAATTTATGGGAATTATATTGGTTTAGAAATGATGCCCCAGAATTATGCAAAGCTGTGTCGTGGGAGTACAAGACACATTCCCTATATTTTTCCTCCCTATTTCATTGTTCTTCTCTATGTTCGTGGTGGCAATGCAAGACGACTTGAAGACGACCCACGGGCTGGTTGTCCGAAGACCTACGAGTTTGATGCGATGCGAAACGAGACACGTTGCAAAGTCGACATCGACGGCGGTGGCGGCGGTGGCGGTGTCGACCTTTGCGGTGGGAAATACGTCAAGAACGCTGACTTCCAGTTACACGTTATCAGATGGTGTGTCTGTTCGTCCCGTCCGCCGAGAAGCAGACCTCCAGCATCTCGGGCGGGCATCAGCAGGATTCGCACCCGAGAGGATGTCAGCGTTAATAAGAAATCAAATTTACATCAAACAAAGTTTTCTTTGCTTCCATTCGGACGTAAGTAGTTTCGCACTACGATGCGCTACATGGGGATACAACCCTCTCTTATCTCGACCCTCGATGCTTTCATGGCACCGTAGCTATACTTCCGGTTACTTGCCGAATTATCATGGTTGAATTAGATTTATGACGGGGAAATCTTTGCCGAAATTAAACCTGCCGCACTCATTAGTTTCCCGGATGTATTGGAAAATCTCGGAAAATATACAAGTTTCATTAGAGATGCGTAGACAAGTTGAGGGTTCTTGTCTTTGTTACAATTCTAACCATACATTACGGATTCTCTTTCCAAGGATGCGTCCAAGCGGAATATTTTAATTACGGGACGGTCGCTTTGGGGATTTTTCACGATGAGCGGAAAATGGTGGAATTTTCCTAGTATTTATGAGATATATGTATGTTTTTTGATGTATGAATCCTATAGAACTCACTTTTTTTTGAATGAATGATCTATGAAAATTTGGCGACAAAATTGTTAAGAAAGGTTTGAAATTAAAATTTCAAAATATCACTGAAATCGACATAAATGTTATGAAGACAAATTGGAAAAGCAACAATGATGCACCCATTGTCAAAAATAATCAGTAGAAAGAGTGGGAAACGGGATAAAATCAGCGGAACGCAATCACATTTTGGAATTTCAATTAACATTGACCGATTGAATTTATGAGAATTAATGATGTCCGTCCGTTCGTTCGCTTCGTGGATGCCACCAAAAGCCAACCACCACAACCACCAGCGTACACCACCTTCCGCATTTAATCGAGGCCGGGAGACCGGATGAAATCGCACCGATTGAATCGCTTGCTCCCCAGAATGACGTCCGATTCGCGCCATTGTCATCATTATATCATTTCAATTATAATTATTAATCGTTGCCGTTTCGCAATCAATTTGCTAGCACGCAAATTTTATTCGCAATAAAAGAGGGGCTAATTTGGTGCTGATGGAGTTGCCCCCAAGAACGAGACAAAGAGACCACAAGGTATAGCCAGAAAGTGAGTGAGTGAGAATGGCACAAGACCGGTAATCGCAAGGAACTCATTAGAACGAAGCGTTCCGGCGTTTGATGGCATGATAAACAGTGGCAAGCCATCATCAGGGCACACGCTTCATCGGACATTAGATATCTCCATTAATTCAAATTAGCGATGGCCCAACCGGCCCCCAACCGCCACCCCCGCGAATGGTTTGTGTTAATATTTCTTTTCGTTGCGGCCTGATGAACGATGAGCGGATCGTTAGCGATGGGTTCACCTTTGTTTTCGTTTGAATTAGAAACTTTCAGTCTGTTCTTTGTATGCGGTAATGTGTAATTTCAGCAGGAGTACAATAGCGAGGAAAATAGCAATAAATTTTAATCAATAAAGTTTTGAAATTTAAAACTAACCGGAAATAAAAATTGCGAAAATTTGCGCATTAGTATGCGATTGGTAATTCAGGACACGTCGCAAACGATAACACATTCAGTAGCTCTCTTATCACGTTTCCTAAAAATTGCCGATACCGAATGTAAGCAATACTTTGATCAAATTGATATTAAGTCTTCCTGGCAACCAGAGGAATGGCGGATATGTCTCGACCGGAAGAAGATGCCGTCTGATTAATATTAAGTTTCATAGAGGATGCGAATTGCAAAATTGCCAAGTGATGCGATGCTGAAGTTGCGAATTTTCCTCCAAAGCAAATCTACTAATTTCATACCATAAAAAAAGGAACGTAGTTTTCTTTGGAAGCTGATATTCATTTACAAAACTAAATTCTAGTGCAGTGAATAAACTAAATTGCAAATTAGCATTGAATTCATTCACCCTCGCACCGACTGCACGACACTTTAATGCGCGTGCGAAAAGAATTCGTCAAAAAGTGAATGGCTCATCATTTGACATCCATGATAGCATTTAATGTATGACCATCCAGCAGCTGGATTCCGGTGTGTTGCGGGGGCGGCCGCAAAGTATTCACCTCATGTTCATTTGGCGTGCGCCGGAGTGTGCGGGACGAAAATTTCGCCCAGCACGTAGAAAATTCTGCGAGTGCTTCAAATACTAGCGCGCAAGCAACACGCACGAACGCGGGGAGGCGGCCTGCAGCACGTTCGCATGCCGTGGTCGTCGTCGTCGCCGTCGAGGAAGGCGGCAAGTGCGACGACTATTTTATAACGTAACTAATTGTTGCGGGTAATTATGGTTTGCGCTCGGGGTTCTAATTACGCTCTCGTGGTTTATATATTCTGGCGTCGTGCTGCCATGCCGCCGCCACAGCCACCATCGTAGGTGATGGTGGCTGGGTGGCTGGGTGGTGGGTGGCCAAGAGGCGGCAAGTGCCGGAGATGAATTCAAAAACTATGATACAACATACACATGTTCAACGAGTGGTGGTGAAATTGTGGCGGAAAAATAATGATTTCCGGTTCAACTTTTTCGATGGATGACACATTCATCATTTGTTAAAAATATTAAATAATTTAATAATTGAAAATTGTACCAAGAAAACTCTAAGAAACTTTGTCAGATAAAAGTCAACAAGATGAAAATTTCACTTAAATAAACGAGGTAGTGAAAATTTGTTTACCACCCCCACCATCGGTATGTAAGTCTATAGGCGTACGAAACGAACTGCATTTGCATTATATTACCCAGACACTTGGAGGTCGTGTGGACTAAGAAACGAAGAAGAAAGAAGAGGAGTCCTGGAAGGATCCGGGAATAGATCCGCGCACCTCGAACCGGTATGGAAACGACGTAGCCGGGAAACACTAACGTCATGCATAACAAGCATGAATTTGCAGCGGAAAAATGGCACGATTCGCACATATCAGCTTTGATCAATTTCGATCTGCGTCACTTGCACCTCGGAAATGAGAAAATGTTAATGTCTATGTACACACTCATCTCTCTTCTATAAGAAGATTTCCTGCGGTTTCATTTTTCATTCAATGGTTGAATTTTTAATTCCGGTCTGCAAAGATGGAATGGCAACAATGCAGCAAAGTTTTATTTGCATTTCGGGCGGCGTAATTGTTGTACAAGTGATATTTTATGCATCGCTTCGTCGATAAAAATACCACCGCCAGTTTGGGAAATAATCGGTGGGCGCGCATTCTTCGTCGACAATGCGAGAAATATGTAAGAAAAGTTTCGGATCGACATCAAAGTGCGGCGCAATTCATGCCGTTTGCTTATTGTTTCAAAACAAATCCGGAAATTGTTTGGTGTAGTTTTTCCGAGATGAATTCGTTGTTGAATTACCCGGAGGTATTTGTTTGAATTTCCTGGGGAAGTTTCTAAGAAATCCAAGGAGAAATGCTGAAGGAATTATTCGTTTTTTGTGTGGAATTTATATGATTAAAATTTTAGCAAAATGTAGAAGTTTCTTAAAAAGAAAAACTAATTTCAGAAAGTACTAAAACCATATCAATATTTTTGCAACGTGTCTTCCAGATAAAACATGACGACATTAAATGAACCAACCTCTCGAAAAAAAATGTAAACAAATTTCCAATATAAATTGAAAAACGTTAACGAAGACCTGAAGCACTCTGGTGAAGAACCGAGTGGGTTGAACGTGTCGAGGAATATATTAAAAAATAATTGAATCTGCGAGATATCAGACCGAGGGCATAAAATGAAATTATTTGTCTAAGACTGCGAAGACATCATGCATATGGTTCACATAACCAACGAAAATAAACATAATCCATAAACGAGCAGCATATCTTCGCTTTAGATATACAATAAACACTTCTTCGTGGTGAGCGTCGTCTTCGGCGTGCAGACAGCGTATGAAATCAATCAGTGCGTCGTCTGGAAGGCAAATAAACTTTATCCATGCGATAATTATCGCCCACGCCAAACCGACAACAAGCTGGCGAACGTATGTCTTGCGTTGTTGAACTTGTGGGGAGAACACGTGCAAACTTTGGCTTCAATTGACTATTGACGTGCGGATTCGTTACGACGACGACGAGCCTAAGCTGAACTTTGCTGACAGTTTAGGCAATGGCCGACGGCGGCAATGGAGGCGGCAATTCAATGTAGGGGGCTTGATTTGTAAACTGGCCGCACACTAAATACGCACAGGTAATGTGTTCGCATGCGTTGAACGTCGCTTCTTCATTTATAGCCAAGACTTTCTATGGATTGAAGCAAAAAAAGTTAAGAAGAAAGTTGCAAAGTTTTTTGCAAAGAGGTGGAAATTAAAGCTTTGAAGTTATCTAACGATTTGGAGGGAGTGTAATCGTTAGTTTTTGGAAGACTAACAACTTATCTAATACATCAAATTATGGAAAAATAAATTTGTGAACTAAAAACTTCAAAAAACTGAATTTCCAAGTTAAATTTGTGACCATCTTAAACACAACTGAAAGATACTCATTGATATCGAATAACACCGCATCTTACTCCGCATTCGTATTCTTGCACGGGAAGTCCCACGGGACCATCGGATGATCTGTCAACAAATGTCAGAACGCATCCCGCATAACGCGGCCGGAAAAGTGTCAACTCTTATTTCACACTCTTATTCCCGCCTCGCGCGTATCATCATCTCATATTCCTTCCGGTTCTATCTATGTGTATGAATGATATTTCTCTCTATGGGTGTGTGTGTGGGTGTGCGGGATACTTCCTGGTGGATCGTGTCACCGAGGATGGCGTCCAAACAATAGCCGAACACGGACGGACCCCGGGCCAGCTGATAGTTTTCCTAGTTCTTGTTATTTTCATCAATCTAACTTTACGCCCGCTGCATTGGAAACGCGCGTTCGCACAAACTTTACCCATTGACGACCACCGCCACTGGCGATGAGGTGCAGCACTATGCAAAAATGTCACGTCATGTTATCACTGATAAATCGATGGCGGATCGATCGCGATGCGTAAGTTAATTCCGAGATGGTGTTTCAGAAAGTTTTTGATTACAGAAAGGAGATTAGGTTTGTTAATTAGGAGTAATGGTTTCTTTTTTTGGAACGGGGAGGTGATTAGATATTGATAAGGTGCCAAATGGGTTGCGTAACTTTCAAAGGGGGGAAATATTTTTTGTTTTTTTTTTTTGTGTGATAAAATCTAATTACGAAATTGCTAGTTATGATGAAATTTACGCGAATTGATGGAATGATGTCAGTTGACGATTTGCAATTGTCTCATCAATGCTTAATCACGAAATGCGAGCCGCAGATATCCGGAAATGCCATCCGAATTTAATACGATTTGGCCGCACATGATGTCCACCATCATCGACGTCTCCGCATCGGAATCGGAGAAGCTGCGTACGGAATCCAATTACAATAATCGAATTAATGGCAACACCGGCCAATTTCACTCGACGCACGCAATGCGAGTGCGAAAATTTCGCGCGCGCGACGATCAAAAATTGAAAAATGCCCCACGGCCGCCTCCGTTACCACCACCATCACCATCAGCACCAGCAGCGTCGACGTGGAGGCCTACGCTATGTACGCTACCTGCGGCCGACGCTTTACAATTCTAATTACACATCTTACATGGCTTGTGATCCCACCCATGTAACGTCTTTTGATTTTCCCATTGGTTTTCCGGCGGGCGGCTGCGGTTTGCCATTGGCGAAGCGCCGCCGCCGCCGCCACCGCCAGCAGGTCGCGATAAGCGTCGCGCATGAGTGAAGGTGCCGCCGGCCGCCGTCGCCGTCGTCGATGTCGGCGTCGACTCTTCGTCGCGTTCAGTACATGTTCGGGCGGCGGTGCGGCACGCAACGTGGAGAAGCTCGACGACGACGACGAGGACGACGACGACAGCGGAGGACCACGCGGTCGGCGGTCACACGCGCCAAAAAACGTACTCCAGCTCAAGCGACTTCTTCCAGCATAGACGTACTGATTTTTAATGACTTCCATTTTGATTTCTTTGTATTGAAAAGCGTCACGGGAAACGGAAATGATTGTAATCATGGACTTGTGGAAAGTTGTTGTGACGTTGTTGTTCTTCTGCGGCGCGCGGTCTACCAGAGCGGCGAATTCTTCAGGAGCTACCAATGGTGAGTTTGAAACATTTTAACTATTTTTTTTAATGAAAATTTTACCAGAAAAATTATATAGAAAAATTATTAAGAAAGTATGATAGAGTAGAATGAATCAAAAGGGAGTTTGTTTGTGGTTTCCAAACTATTTTAAAGTTATTGATAGGTGATAACTATGATGATGATTGTCTCTTGGAATTATGTGACATATTTGTGGAATTCAATTCGGTTCAACTATGAGATTCGCATGCCGATGCCATTGTCACCGACGCTGGCGTCTTCAGATGTTGCAAATATTTAGCAACAATGACCAGAAGCCTATCTAATTAACTATCGAAATTTTGTAATGAATTTTTATGTATGGACATTTTAAATATATCAAAATTTAATTTGATTACTTGTAGCTTAGAAGATATCAGAAATATTTTTCATAATTTAAAATTAAATTAAACCAAACTCGCAAAGATTAAGATAATATTAATTAAGATAATAATAATTTTTGAAGAAATTAAAATGATAATAAACCAATAAAAATGTCAATGATTAATATGCCTTTTAAATAATATCATTACATTTCATTTTCTGGAATTTTTAATCTAAGAAAAAATTAAATAAACCATATCCAAAAATTGCAAAATTATGATCATTCAAAAATATTCTATTTTTAGTTAAAATCAAAAATAAATGGTTAAAGAAAGAATAGACCTTTAAAAATATCATCAATTGGGATTTTAAAATTAACAAAATGACCAAAAAATATTATTAGAAAATTTATAAATTAGAAACTTTAAAAGTAAAGCTGCAAATTTTTTGCAACTTTATGAAAATGACCAAAGAATAAATTACTTGTAAAAGAAATCTATCAAAACAGAAAATCAAGAAAAAATCATAAATATAAGAAGATATTTTCTCAAGATTTATGAGTAAAGTGGCAAAGTGAAAAGTTCTTCATTTTTCGGTCTTTCTGAACCTTGATCCCACTTGCTTCTTGGACAAGAAGTAACCAAACAACCCAATGGTTCCCAAAGGTGCTTTTATCACTTCATCACCTTCAACATCCCACAAAATTCCAGAAATTCCCACATTAAATACCACGTCATAATTTTTATCCAAACGAAAAAAATGTTGATTTCTTTTATGAAGAAGACTACAAAAATACTACAAAATGTAATTACCTTTGATAATTAATTAATTAATCAACGATTTTATAAAATAAAATTTGCAATTATAAAATTACAAACTTTTAATTTTTGTTTTTGGCGACACTAACAACAAAGCGTGGAAAGAAATGGAACCAGTAGAAAGAGTGGGAGGAGNTCATAATTAATTAATTAAACAACGATTTTATAAAATAAAATTTGCAATTATAAAATTACAAACTTTTAATTTTTGTTTTTGGCGACACTAACAACAAAGCGTGGAAAGAAATGGAACCAGCAGAAAGAGGAGTGGGAGGAGTAGCGAACATAATCATCCCCAAGTCGCTAATTAATACAATTAATCCATTCGCGTAGGGAGAATTTTAATTGAGTCACGTAAAACTTGGTCGCGAAAAACTTCCTCGTCTGCGACGTCTTCGTCTTCGGTTGCATTTGCAACAAGCTTATTGAAAGTTAAACTGGGTCGTCGAAACTGATACGTTTCAGACACTCGCGAACGCACACCATCGCGAAATCGCATTGCAAATATTCGAAACAATTTTCCTCATTGGTGGAATCAATGAAAACCTTTTGCGACGGCGACGACGACGACGAAGAGTAAGAAGAAAGTCCATAATGTGAATGATCATGAATCTTGGTTATCGGGGAGAAGTTGAAACGATACGGTAGCGACAAGGACGCCCCCATCGAGTTGTGCACGATGGACGAAACAACAAAGACCTGAAGGGCGGCAAGTTGGTCGAAGATTTATTGTCATTCGGTCGTGGTTGCGGTCAGCACGTATGTTGGTTGCCGTACGGTTTGTTAAACCACCGCAGATAAACAGCCATCGCCACCACGAACCATGGAGGGTTCGGTGGCTGAAAGTAGTACTAACATTGAACTGGTTGCCACGGGGAATCATTATCACCAGGATACAATTATAACCTCAAAGCAATTACGTCGGGAATGGTAGTTTTTAAGGATTTGTCCAATCGGGGATTCCCCGTCATCGCATTAATCATGGTGTAAATCCCCAAGAATCGGAAAAAGTCGGTTGGTGCAACCACGGATTAGTTATAGAAATTAACCAGGAATTGATGCGACTTTAATGGCAATAAAGTCGGTGGTAACAGTTGTCCCATTGTACGTAATGTCCACCTCGGGTTTCTAGGATTCCCCCTTTTAGCTGCGAGTCAACCGTTTCGTGTGTCGGTTAACATTTTGTTTCAGTATTCACCGAACGTGATTTTGATCCAAAATACAAAGGTTTGATTAGTAATGTACAGAGGGTTCAATGAAGTCCCAACAAAAATGAGGAAAATTAAATTTGTTCAAGTTATTACTGGTTCAATGGAGGACACGATGCAAGGAACGAATGTTTATATTTGCCCCTCCCACCACCACGGGGAAAATGTTCCCCGATCAGAATTCAGATCACTGGTGGATTCTTTGTTCGAATTGGTTCAAAGTTGCAAAATCCGAGAGATTTCATCTTTATTTAAGACACCGTTCCGATAAATATCCGGCGCTTTGGAATTTATTTCACTGCCCCCCACGACAATCCCCCCACCTCAATCTTCAATGCCTTTCTGGGCGAACTCATATGTGTCTCGTTGGCTTCGTCTTCGGTTCGTTTATGCGCGCACGCTGCAATATTACGGATGAATACAAAATCAGAACGCGAATATTCGAATTCGCTACCGTTTCGCAACATGCCGAAGAGGCGGAGGAGGGAGGGGGAAGGGTCCAATGACAGTGGTCTTGTTGTGCATTGCCAATATGCGGGGGCGAGGATGGTCGGCAAGTAGTACTCGACTGAATCCTGGAGATCTCGAACCGGGAAACGTCGTTTATTTATGGCGAAATAAAAATGTTAGATAACTACGAATTCAAGGATTGCAACCCTAAAAGAAATCCTCCAGAGGGAGTTACTTGTTGGGTCATCTAAATCGAAGAATTGCAAAAATTAATTTGGAATTTGAATTCGAAAGTGGTGATACACAAACCGGAAGTTCATTTGTATGACTAAATATATAGAGTGGAAGAAGTTGGAATCTCTGAATGTTAAGTGGTATATTAAATCCAGAATGGTGGATTTGGGGGGTGGTTTCGGTATTGACGATGGCATCCAGGTACGCGCGCGAAGCATAAGCATAACTGCGGGTGGCTTAACGTTATTAGCATTCATCGCCACCCCCCACCACTCTGGCCACATGTCTGCCTGCATGCCGCCTGCCATCTATATTATAACAATGTTAATTAATTACCGCAACCGGAACGCGTTTGCCATCGATGCTTGTGGCTGAAGACAAGATTCAATTATAATTTCTGCACATGAGGAATTTGTATTTAGTCCGTATCCACACCGACAAATTTTTGTTGGATAAATGCCGTGGAGTATTTAATGGATATGGACAGACAAACCCATAAAATACTCATTAACCAGGCTGAGAAACGGCGCGAAACTTGTAAAATACGTTCATCCGGTTGTAAATGAATTCGGCGCCATTGCAGTAATTGTAAATATTAGCGCGGGAAACTGTAAACATTTCTTTATCAGACATTGCGTGCCAACCGACAACACAGCACTCGACGTCAATTAAACGAATTAAATCGATGCTCAATGAAATGTATACTTAAAACATGTCCGAGCCCCCCCTAAACAACACTCACACAGGGAAATGAGGGCGCCACTAATTAATTACGAAAATTTGATATTGTTTGTTAAATGACGACCTCGCCTATCATCTCGGCCACTAAAACGGTCGTAAAGTAATTTCCTTCTTTCCTAATTAGCAAATGTATGCGAACAATATGAAACGTGCGAAAAAAAGCGATATGGAACGGAAGCCATTATATTAATTGAAGGATTAATTGGGAACGAAATTTAATTTCCGGCGACGATTTGTCGCATTTGCATTGTAAATGCGATAATTTCACACCCGATGTAATCAGCATGTATTACCCGACAATAAAAACTAATAATAGTCGTACGAAACGCGGTAGAGGGGCGCTGATGTCGCCGCTTTATGAATATGTAGATTACAAATAAATCCGTGAATTTTTGCACAACGTTTTGCGGCCGGAGGCGAGAGACATGCACCCACACAGCTGACACATGCAGTCTTTAGTATATTAATGACAGACGGGCCACATTTGGGGAGCCGCTTGAATACGACTATCAGCGCCCTCCAACAACACGAAATGATGTCCCCACCCCTGTCGAAATGGGGGGTTGTGATTCATCAGTCATTGGGCATTTGCACGTCACGAATGCATTGACGCGCTTTCTATTTAATTGTAAAAATCGACGCGGAGAAATGTCAACCGATTGTCATATGTTTTCAAAGATAGAAAGAAGTTAATAATGATGTTTGTGGAAGATGAAAAAATGAAAAATTTAACGGTCGCAAAGCACACAACGCTGTCAGAAAATCTAGAAATTGTTGTCTGAAGAGTCAAAATTCATCTCTAATCAGGATACTATCAGTGAATTTTTCTGAGAAACGTAACAGGCGTTGGAATGATTTAATGGATACGAAGAGACATACAACGCATGCAAAAAAGCATTTAAGTCCCTTTTCGAAACGGAACACTAACCAAAAAACGAAGAATACAACCGAAGACGATACGGACAGCAGAAGATCTTCCCTGATAAGGAATAAATAACGCGCCAGTTGCCGGGATTGTCGCGCCTCGACGGCTCGATTCTTCGACTCCACTATTTCTCCTCGCCATCGACATCGGCTTGTTGTTCCACGCCGGGCCGGGGGTTCCCCCGTATCTTTATCGTTTTTTGCGTCGAATTGAGGCACCCCTTCTTCCCATCTCCCCCCTCCCCCCATTCCCCCAGAAAAGAACAAGAGGAGCAGCAGTGGCATCACTAGTGGTAGTAAATACTCTTCGAGTCGATACGCCATGCGAACGTTCTTGTCCTAACAGGATTCATCCATTTACTATGTTAATCCGCACGTTTCATGGACACCGAGTGTCATTTAAGCGGGGGCCGGGTCGGCGTTAATGCCGGCGCGCTAAATTAATGGCTTCGTAATCGTCTCGTAACCGTTATTTATTTCGTCATGCTGCACTTCTTTTTTTTTTAAGTCGGTCTGCGCGAGCGCCCCCTATCGCGCCCCCATCTTTTCCGGCTGCCCGACGACCGATTCGTACTTTTTCATTCGGCCGAGAATAATCGAACGTGTTGCAACGAATGAATTTCATTTCATTTGCGACGGACGGGAAGTGCTGCGGTAGAACTGCCACACTCCAGAGTTCAGTGATGAGCGCACACGCGGTGATGAATACACAATTACCTCGACGTCACGGGGCAGCACGTCAAGCGCGAAAAAAAGCGAAATCATGACTTGAATATCATTAGCGCCCTCAGATGAAATTAGCAGCTTCAACCTAAGAGGTTATGCAATGTTTATCGCCGGATTTGATTTGATTTTTGACGATTTGGAAAAAAAGATTTAACTGCCCGAACGCGGTATCATAAGCGCCATCTGTCGGCTACGAGCCATACGAAGAGGACAATGAGTCGCTTCTATTGATTAATTAACACGATATGCAAAAGACATTCGTCATTGAGTGGTCTGGAACAAAATGGTGACGACTTGGGTATAAATCAAGAAAAGGCATACGACTGAAGATAATCAAATTCGCAAGTATTGTTATTAAATTTCCCTTTTCTCTCTCTCTCTCTCCGCTTTTCGAAAGGGATGAAACCCCCAGTCTCTCATTCACGCCGTTCAACGAAGAGCGCGTTTATTGCCTTGCAGAATTCTGTCTCGTCATGCTCTCGTGCCCCCACAGCGCAAAAATGGAAGGGGGTGTAGTGGGTCGGGGGGGGGGAGAGGGCGACATGAGATGGAATGAAATGCCGCAACCAAATCGCTTTTATTAAAATGCTAATGTCGGTGAATGCTTGTCGCGTGCGTCCCGCCACCGCCCCCAGCGCCATCTGCAAAGTGTGAGATTGAAGGGGCATGAAGTGCATCAACATGGGAGGGGGGAACAGATGTATGACGTTTCATTTTTCGGCGTGACAATTAGACCCGCCAATTAGACACAGAACGACGTGGAACGAATTCCATGATTTCAATCCACCCCTAATACGTAAGACGGGTTGTCCGTCAATATGTGGAACTAATGCGCCATCTGTTGTCACATTAACCAACTATAATTTGATTAGCAAATTCGCGGTGCAACAATCAACGATAAAACAATATTTGTTGTTTGATGCGCGTCGTTAAAAATGAAGTTGGCGTGGAGTGGAGTGGGGGGTGCTTCGATTACATTTGATTGTTTAGTTTGGCGTGAAATTTATGCGCGCGCGAATGTAACAAACAAGCCAGACAATTCGCCGCGTACGCGACCAACCACCATAACCAGATTAAAAACAAGTCATAAAATGATCCGCGATCTATGAGCCATTAATTAAATACGGCCGTTGGGGCGTTGTACGGCCAGTTAGCCACCCCCCACCACTCCACCCGCGATTCTCTAGCTAGGCAGTATGCATGTGTAATGCGCGCGCCATTCATAACGGCTGTCAGTGCGTCGCCCCATCTGGCGCAATTGGGGAGAACGAGACGGGTGCAATGTAGACAACTTCAACACAGGAGCGTAGGGCTGGTCGAGTGGCCTCTAACAACGCGAGTGCGGCGCGCGTTCGAGGGTTTAAATGGTCGGTGTCGGTGGCAAATTCGAACCGAAACGCGGACCGGAAACGAGGTTGGGTGAACGAATGCATATGTAACAGGCACGCCAGCCACCGCCAACCACCCCCCACTACAAATCTGTGTAATGTATTTTCGAGATGAGGCCATTAGCTGCCCCCCATCGTATTTTCGCATGTATGACTCGACGATGTGGAGCATGTGAGTGCAAACATAACCTGTTTTTTGTTTTCTTTTTTTTTTCTGACAGAAATTTTCGAAGGCGGTTTCTTTGAAATTTTTGGAGATTATGAAAAGTAAAAAACGAGCATTTTATAGATGAATTATTTGTAATTTGAAAATGACTTGGCAAAGCAAATTTTCCATTTCCAAGATAATTTTCAATCGATCTCAAAGTTTTCCCACGGGAAAATTAACGAATTATTCACAAAACAACAAGATCACAGGTGTTCGAGAAGAATACGAAAGTTATTTACTGAAGTAGGAAACATTTCATCGCAAGAATGATCGATTCTTTGGGAACTTCTTCAGTCGAAGATCGATGATCTCGAAATGACACATTTTGCAATTTTCTAATGCACCTTTGGCAGCGCAGCTCGTTTGCGCAATTTGTACAACAATAACAACATCCGAAGCAGCCATCCGACAAATTGCTCGCGTCGTCGTTGAAATTCGATTAAGAAGGCACGTACGTTTGACGTTTGATTCTTGGGCGAAGGCGACGCTGGAGGCGGAAATTTGATGTATGCGCAAAAATCGAATGACACAACGAGCGAGGCATAAAAAGTTTGTTATGATTTTTAATATATGAAAGAAACTTGGTCGAGCGTGCAAGGGCAGGCAACCCAACAAACCAACCAACCAACCAACCAACCGCCAAAGTGGCGGCAACTTTTTTTACTCATCCCCCAATTTTTATGCCATTTTTTTTCCTACTGTCACATATGCATGGATGATCCACTTCCGTGATGAAGGGACGCCAAAAATTATTTATGATGCGCAGGAATCATTAAAAAATCATTAAACTTGATAACGAGTATAGTNTGCCACTTTTTTTCCTACTGTCACATATGCATGGATGATCCACTTCCGTGATGAAGGGACGCCAAAAATTATTTATGATGCGCAGGAATCATTAAAAAATCATTAAACTTGATAACGAGTCTAGTGGGTTGCCTATGTCATTAAAATACCGAAATGCGACCGGGAAAAAAATCGACGCGTATTGATTTGCTGGCGTGTATTGCGGCAACAAGATTTGACAACTTGACGTTTCATTCAAATGCAAAGAAAAGGGCCGATGGTGGAGTGCGGGGGCGGCGGCGGCCATGTCTACGCGATCTATGAGTCGTCGATCCTTGTCCTTGACTCTTCTTGAACGGTATTTCAGTTCGTTTACCACGAAAGCAGTGTACAAGCAGTTCGAGGGCGGCGGCGGAGAGGATGAGAACGAAGAGAGGAAGAGGAAAGTGAACTTGCAGACTACCTTCCCTTCAATATGCCGCCGCCACCGTCGTGCGGAAGGCAGTCGGCATTTATACATCCTTCCATAACAGCCGCCTCCACCGGCGGCGGCGGCGAAACGACGATGCTATCGCTTCCTTGTTACATCAACGTGCCCCCCAAAACCGGAAAACGTTTATGTTATTCGAAGCCCGCCCCGGTAGCAGGTTTTTGATTAAATAAATATTGTAATTGTGCCCCCTGGAGGTTGCAGAAAATTTCGTGGAGTGGGGGGCGATCGAAGGATAAATTAAAATTCAAAAAATTATTGATATTGATTAATTTCTAGATTCAATCTGATGACGGAATTAATTTCAGTGCTAATTGCCCTGCAAATTTATACAATAAGATGCCATATTGCTAATTATTCCATTATTTCGACGCAAAATAAACTATTAAGACGCATCAGCGTGTAGTGCCAACTAGCGCGAAGTTAGATCCTGTTTCCGTTCGCTAATATTCTTGTTATCCTTGCGCGTATTGTAAGAGAGTGGGGAGACACCGAACCAAACCGAGAACATGTGGAATCGTAATTATTTAACCAAATATTATAACGATGCTTGTATAATGGTGGCGCCCCCTACGCAATTGCTTTGTTCGCGAAACTAGGGAAATAGGGGAATCCCCCAAAAATCAATTTTAATGCTTCTTTTTTCTTCATTCGGATTCATATGCAATCCAAATGGCATCCATATAAAAGCAATCGTGGAAATATGGCGGGCATTCTAATTTTTTGATTGGTAACACCTTATTGCCATCGAAGTCGACCCCCCTCCCCTCCTCCAACCCCCCGAACAATAAAGTTGCTCGCTGGTTGTTTGTTTGTGCTGTTGGCACGCGTTCAAAAAAACGCTGGGCACAACGCGCTGGGGGCGCTCGCGCGTTGATTTTTATATCGGCGCGGCGGTTATTCGACGACGATTTACGAGCGTAATCAAATTTATAGCTGCACCGGATACTCGTCAACACATAAACAGAACACAGCTAGGCGAAATAGAGCAAACAAACAGAGGACCAATGAAATAACCCAGAAAAAAAAAACGGTTGAATTTGCCCAGGGATTGCAAAATTATCTGATGCATATTCATATGTTCCAGGTAAAGACAGATGATCAATGTAAATATCTGGGGGATTCCCCTAAATATGAAATTTATGAATTTGTAATTTACAGAGGTTGAAATGAATACTTTTGAGTTTTTAGAACGATGTGGAATGAGGGAAAAGAAGAATTCTTTTTTGGGGTTGATCGAAGGGGAATCCCCGAAAGTTTTATTTGCATTGGAGGGGCTAAGTTTTTACCGCCACTATTCATCCGTTACTTAACATTCATCAGAGACCCGAATCAAATTTCTTTTTTGAATTCGCCTCATCGATTAATTCCGACCAAAATGTCGGTTGGTTGGGACGCCTAAAGACAACTTGTTTGCTCAACTGTCGAATGCGGCTGGCTCAAGCAAATACGCACATCTTGGATAACGTCTTCGCAAATACTGCCATGCACGACGAAGATCACAAAGGCAAATTTGTGCACGGATGGCAACGGTAGCAGCATCCAACGGCAAATGAACCAATACATCCGGGGGAAGAAAGGGGAATCCCCTGCCTGCCTCGACGCTACACCGACCGAGTAAACCGAGTACCGGGTGTCAAAGCGCTGAGTGTATTGTATAATCATCTCTCGGTTGCACTAATGCAGCCGCAATGATGGCTGGGTTGGTGGCGCGCAACAGAGGGCGCTTCAGTCGGTGTGGCGCGGCGTCGACACTGCTTGCCGGTTAGATTAATGATGTAATTGGATTAATTGCATTCGAAATACACATTTGACGTCTGCACCGACGACGCGACATAAAGGAGCACTCGCCACCGAAAGCGACTTACCGTGAAACCGATAAAATAATGACGGGTAAAACATGCAATTACAAAGCCGATAAACTATCAATTGAATTCCGGCAGCGGGCGGTGCGCAGAATCTCTCGGCCCGACGCGCTTGATTGATGTCCTCGCAATTTACCTGTCTGTCACACGGCTTTCTATACAGGGTGTCATAAAAGATGGCGTTGACGTTACAACTTTTGAATGATATTTTGACGTGTCATTGTTGATGGTGGCGGCGCAAGTGGTTGGATGTGCGTGTATGTGTGTGTAGGGGGGAGAATGTGGGGTACACACGTCGCGACAGAACCGCTCGGGGAGCCGCCCCCAGCGCTGAGATTATAATTCCGGAGGAGTATCTCATCTAACCCTTCAGCTAACTACTTGTTATGCATTACGTTACATTCATTTCGTGTTGCCGAAACTAAATTTTTCATTTTTGCAATGAGCCGTGCCATACGCGACGCGTATATGTCGCCCCGTTGCCACCACCAACGATGTCAACGTCGTGAGTGATGCATGCAAGTGGCAGTTAAACTTTGACGCGGCGCGTGCCTATTTGTTCCTTCCGCCATGCCACTTCAAATGTCCTTCTTCCTCCATCTTGAATTTCCCGCATGAAAATATCGTCATCCAATTTTTGGGGGTTAACTTAACGCTTTTCAAAACTATGCTAGGTCGTTTATCAAGGAGGGAAAAACACCTTGCGACATGTTTGATATAAATAAACATGGCGACCCCCATGAGGCACCAGGAAGAAAATGGTGGATGAAGACCAGTACATTGTGAATTGGCAAGGAGTCGCCACTGTTGTTGTTGCCGCCGCCACTCGTGATCTATGTGCCGCTAGAGGCCGTTTTTAAAATGCCGTATGCGATTTGCCGCCGAGTCAAACGGTAGAAGAAGATACCGAATGCGAAATGTCGGGAGTGGGGGTGGCGATAGCGTTGCATACGAAACATATAGTGGCGGCGGAAGTGGAATACTGAAGAGAAAATGAAAACGTTCGTCGCATTTCCAGTCATCGTATTTCTATTTGGTATCATTCGGACATGATATGAGGATATTATTTATGAAGTGTAGTTTTTCAGGATATCTTTCTG
>JARJDZ010008911.1:0-37882 GCA_030264555.1 Aleochara sp. GC000083 | reverse complement strand
TATTAAGCCTGTACCCTTAATAATTTTGTAAAAATTTCAGATTGCCATAACTCTGCTGAAAATGATAATTTTAAACTGATTTTAACGGCTATGTATTCAGAATTATGTTATCAAGAAGCCTAGCATAACTGCCAAGAAACCCTGAAAATTTCCTGAAAAAGTGCAAAAAAATATTTAGCCTATACACTTAATAATTTTGTCAAAATTTCAAATTGCCATAACTTTGCTGAAAATGATAATTTTAAACTGATTTTAACGGTTATGCATTCCGAATTATGTTATCTAGAAGCCTAGCATAACTGCAAAGGGATCCTGAAACTTTCCTGAAAAAGTTGAAAAAAAATATTAAGCCTATATACTTAATAATTTTGTCAAAATTTCAAATAGCAATAACTCAGGTGAAAATGATCATTTTAAGCTGATTTTAATTTCGATGCATTGAGAATTATGTTATCTAGAAGCCTAGCATAACTGCAAAGGGATCCTGAAACTTTCCTGAAAAAGTGTAAAAAATATTAAGCCTATATACTTAATAATTTTGTCAAAATTTCAAATTGCCATAACTCTGATGAAAATGATAATTTTAAGCTGTTTTTAACGGATATGCATTCAGAATTACGTTATCCAGAAGTTTACTACAACCACCAAGAGAACCTGAAAATTTCCCGAATAAGTACAAACAAATATTAGGGCTAACCACTTGATAAATTTGTCAAATTTTTCAAACAGTGATAACTCCGCTGAAAATGTTTCTTTCAAGCTGATCTTTGCGGCTATGCATTCCGAATTAAAATAAATTTCCTGAAAAATGGCAAATAAATATTGATTGAAATTATTGTGGAAAAACTTGTCTCAGATTTTAATAACTCCAGTAGAATCTCTAACATTAATTTATATATTATTTATAAAAGCAGCCACAACGATAAAATTGAGGAGCATTGGTCCATTTTAAGCACAATAATATTTTTATTATAAGTAAACGAACAATTAACCTATCTAAATATTCTACACAGGCTCGTAGTTGAGCAGGAAGAGCGCCTAGCTCAACGAGGCCAGGAAAGCCATAAAACCCGTCATAATAAAGCAAAACATAAAAACCTAACCCTGTCTTTATTATGTACTTACAACTGTACCATAATAACCAACTATAGTGTAGAACATCAGCAATTAGAATCACTTAATAATAAATTATTGGCCTTTTCAAGATTTGGCACCTGTATTCACACTTTAAACAAATACATTCGAGCTGTCGTAAATTTGAATCGTTAATGGAACAGCATACCAGCAAGATCTTAACTAATGCAGATGTAATCATCAATCTATGATGTAGAAGAGAAGCCAGCAAGTGTGCGAGAAGAAAGAGTAGCAGAAGAAGGTGTTTGGTATCAGGAATGAACATGTGATATGTCTAATCAGTAGAAATTTATGCAGGCAGCTGCTCCCGAGTTTATGGAGCAATTATTCAACTCTGGCCAATTGTTATCTTAATCTTAAGTGACGTTTTTGTGGGCGTACACTGTGCTAATAAGTCCTTTACTGAGAAAACCGAGTAGTGTTTGCTTTAGGCTTGTTTAGCGCCTTTTTAGACAGAGGCTTCAAAAGTCATTTTTGATCTCAACAGAAATGTAATTTACTGCAAGTCTAATAAACGAACGAAATTCAATATTGTGATTTCTAGAAGGTAGATTTGGATGCAAGATACCGCCAAGTTGTCTTATTATCGAGTTACTCTCCTCGTATGCTTCGGGAAGGAAGACAATGCATCTATTGTGCCAGTTTCGTCTTTCACGCATGTGTATCTGCATGTCTTCACTATACACTTTTAACATGTCTTCTCCCCGCTGGCTGCTCTACGAGCAGTCGGGGAAGATGAGCGAACGAAAGGAACAAACGCGACGTCGTCCTCGTCCTCATCCTTCCCGCCATAGTTGCTTGTCACTTATTGACTGACACAAGCCTTTCCCAACCAGAATATCACACGATTTGCACGTCGTTGCAACACACGCAAATTTGCAGCTAATCTACAGGTAGTTTCCCAATTTCAATCAATTCACTAAACATATGGTCATAACTTTTCTGCGATCCAAATTTAAATACAGTCAAATTCAATTGTTTTTGAAAAAATTAAGGAGGGCATAGATAGGTGAAATTAATTCTGCAGAAAGAGAAAAGTGGAGCGTGGAACACTCGGAGGAAATTTTCGTTTTCCTTCAGCGTCGAAGATGAGGCCCAAGGCTGCAGGAAGCGTACCGAACATGTCTTGAGCCAAGATAATATGAAGCAACAAAGCCATTTATCTCCGAAGAGAGCTTTCCCGTGTAGTCGGGGGCGGGCGTGCCTCCGTTCGTCCCGGCTTAGCGTCGAACAATCGACTTCTCTTCCCATCTTTGGTGTGTTCTTCTTTGGGCTGCTGGAAATTATGGAACGATGTTCGAATATAAACACAATATGGAATTTGCTCATATCCTGAGATTAGGTATAAAACACCATTTTTCCGAAAATTCTTTCGAGATGTATATTCTAGTTGGAAAGCTTGAAGAGATAACAAGAAAGGTAACACCTAAGGAGACTGGTTTCTTTCTAGGAAATCTGAGAAATTGTGTATTCTAGAACTAACCAGGACAAATTCTGGCAGTTAGCATCACGTTTATGGACCATGATGACTTGAGGTTCTTTGAGATAGACTTGAGAGAAGTCTATACGTCAACACTTTGGGTGTAGACTGACCTGCCTTCTTCTGGGTATCATAACTACTCATATGCCTATAACTGGATGACTGAAGATTTGAATTAGGGCGATCTTGAAGAATTTTGAAAGTTAAGCTAAAACTTCATTTGGCTCCTTACGTCTACGCTGATGGAAAATGATAACAACTAAATTTATGACCTCATAGAGGCTTATATCTTCGATGTCGGAAGATGAGAGCATCTAATTAAGACAATGCTTTCATATACTCCCTCCATGGACCGTTCTAGTCTTGACGTTGTGTAATACTAATTACCGTGGCATAATACACTTGGGAGCTCTTAATGAAAATATACTCGATGTTGAGCAGGCTTTAGCTTCACCAACAGCAGTAGAAGCTAACAGAGCAGTCGACGCTACTTGAAAAACTCAGTGATGGTATCATAAAGATCCTCCAACAGCTCTGCAAGCAGAGCACGAACAACAAGGGCAGGACTAGCACCCCATGGATTTTACAGTTTTAGGAATGGATCTGCACTAATCAGTTATCCAGCCTTCTGAGTTCTAATGATAGAATAACAGAAGACCTATTTGTAAGTTTGAAAATGGATCTGATTCTAGGAAGTCCAAAAGTTAAACTGACCTTATTGGCTTCTTAGAGCGGCTCTTACGACCTGGAATCTTTGACGGTCCTCAGACTATGTGTCAGTTAAATGTTCTAACTGTTCACTAACGTTTAACAGTGGACCTGATTGTCTCTAAGACTACCAATGTTGGTCACAATTGAGAGCCCTTCATTATGATCATGATCTGATAAAAGGTTCTTCGTGGTCGCTCAGTCAGTGGCGTCGGAGTAGTGTGCTAAAAAGGGGTCTTGAAATGATGGGTGGGTGGGAGTTACAAAGTGCACGCCAATGAAATCTCAAAATGACAGTAAATGACAGAAAAAGACCTCTAAACCTGCCTTGAAGGCCAAACGAAAAATTTACATGGCAAGAATAGGTAGCGCTACCTCCAGACCTACACCCTCCACGGTTTAAAATATACTCATCATCAATTCAGGTCAACAGTACCTGAACTATCCGCTTCAATTTATCAGATGTTTGAATTCCCTGAAAGTTTTAACACTCGGTATCTTCGAGGTGCTTATAGGTTTATCAATAGAAGAGGCATAGAAGCCCCCAGCCTCTAATTCCAAAGACTTTACGAGCGTAGGGCACCACTCAAAAAGTGAAAATTTGTCGATCCCCTCGCGCCATAAATAGAAGAAAACATTTTCCAATTAATAATAACTCAGCGTTTAATACTCTTGCCGCCAATGGGAACGGCCTTCCGCCTCCACCGATCGAGGTTAATACGCTGGAGGAAATTGCCCGCATAAATAACCCTCGAATATTGGAGCGGTGCAGAGTGGCGTAAAGTAACTAAGAGTAAATTAACGAAAAACGCCAGAACGCGAATTAATTCGCAGAAAATTAATGTTTTCGCATTTCGATATTTGTTTATTTGCTGCCGCTCGAGCAGTGCGAATTACCGTGCGCACGGTGCGCGAGTACATTAAACGAGTACGGGATTATTTCGACGGGTGGGGCGGCCGTTGATATTAATTAGGAAAGCGTCAAATGCGCGCACGCGGTCCAACCATCATCATCGTCCTCGGCGGCGGCGGCGGCGGTAGCGGCGGCAGCAATGCCGACTCGAAATCTAATTGCGTTGCCGGCAATCAGCAGAGACGTCGATGCTAATTACCATTGATATTACAACATATTAAATGCGGGGCGGCAAACGGCGGCTGGAATTTGATCGGTGTGTGCCCATTGATGCCCGAACCTCGATTGACGATGTCGATGGTCGTCGATGTTTGTCGCGAAGCCGAGCACAAAATTTCGCATTTGCATGCTTATTGCCTGCTATTTTGCAAATTCGAAATTGTGTTAGCCAATCTGCATTAGTCCGGCTGATAGCGTTTCAAAGCTGTCTGATAAGGATGTTTTTTGATTGAAAAGTATACTAAATTTTCATACAGCTGGAAATAAAATCCTGTCATCTAAGTAGCAAATATTTTAAAATTTCCACCTAATGATTAGTATTAGATGACAAGGCTAATGAAAACTAAAATTTTTATCATTATCGTCTTTATAAAAGACACAAAGAACTGAAAAATTGAAAAATAATGTACTTCTCCATGATGCTAATTCTCAAACATCATTCAACAAGGACTTTTTTAAATTATTTTCCTCTTAGTCGGGAATTCCCTCAGGCTGATAGCCAGACATATAACATGCTATTGAAAATCCCAACAGATCCACGTTTCATTTTCTCATCAGAGTTTGCACGTAATAATATACATGAAAAATTTTCCAGGATTTCATCAACGGAAAAATCATTTGCAAAAATGTCTGCAGCTACTTCCCATGTTGAAGAAGTACCCTCGAACGCATATTTTTTCACCGTCAATGCCGCCGCCACACGCCATCACCATCAGACACAGGATGAAACCAAGGGGCGGCAGAAACGCAATCGCAACAACGCCAACCAACGAAATGAAGTTTTATGCAAATGGCAAGTGCAAGCTTTTGGCATGTATGACAGACGCAATTTGAATATGTATATGAGGTTTGAATTTTGACATTTTCACACAATATACCCGGCCAGAGCGTCATTCACACACGCATTGAAGACGACGTGTGGATTCGGTGGGGCGGCAAGAAGTCGTTTGAAGAGTGTCGCAATGAAACTCGACTTGAATTCAACGCGTTTCACGTGTCGTGTAGTATTTTTACATGTACGAGACTATTATATTAGCTCGTTTTATGTCACTCGTTGGATGCCGCCTTCATTTCGTTGTAGAGGTCGAGTGTATTTGCTGATTGCACGCCATCGAGACTGGATGGGGAATATTTTACGCTCAGGATTACTCATGACAAGCCATTTCTGCGACTGACTCCTCAAACGATTCGTATAAATGTTTCGCGCAAATGATAGCCATCTCGTTGAGTAAATGACGGCCTGCTACGTGTATGCTAATGCCAGCTAACTATCTACTTACTAGATTGTAGCATACATTCACATTCAGGTGAGAAACATTATTTTTTAAGGATATATATAATATATAATTTTATAACATTTATTTTAATTTCCAGAGCTGATATTTTAATTAATTTTTAAAATCCAATAATATATCATAAATAAAAAACAGGATAAATCCTGCAAATTAAACAATTATCCTTGGTCGAAATCATCAGTTTTATGACAACTTAAGATAAGCCATCAACAAAACAATTGGCAAAACACCAAGAGAAACACTGCAAATATCTTCGACAAAGATTTCTTGCAGGAAAAACAAAACCCAACAACATTCATGACTTTTGATAGTTTCCCAAGGTACGTGCATCATATATTATAAGATAATATTTCAGATTACGTTGTTATCTCTCGCCAGTGAATAGTTGCTGGTGGTAAACATGTGCCTCATGCGAATGATTTCCTAAAGAGGCGTTTTACGTGGCACATTGCAGATTGCCGTGTCGAAGGATCGTTTAAGCGCCAACCGCCTCCCACATACCATTGTTGATAGTCAATAGCAACAACAGGCAACAACAACTTGACCATCGGACCAAGCCTGGACGTCTCACCGTGGAAGGCGATTCCCAGCCCAGCAAGCGAACGCAAATCTGATGCATTATTTAAGCTCGCGCGCAGTGAGAAGCAACATTAAAGCGTACTAAATGCACAATTTTCTTCGGCTGCAATTTATGTTATGCGTTTCTCGCAGCTCACCGTTGCCGTTCTATCGGCTTGTTATCGGCGCGCATATTGTGTTGCATACGGCCGGCAGTTAGCAGTTAGGGTGTGTGCCCAACTGGTTTTTGCAAATTTGCACGTTGTTGTGTTGCTCGATACATGCCTCAAGTATGTTCGCATGCAGTAGCATTTTGCACTAACGAATGTTGCTCGCTTGCGCATAAATGTTGAATGGTTCGAATGGCATCGTTTTGTTCTCCGCTTTTATGCGCGTCAAAGTTGGATCGTGAGTCCACTAACAATTCACACATTTGAGTGCGGGTAGAATTCCTCTATGAATTGTTTCTTGCTCCATACATAATTTCGTTAAAAATAACTAAAATTGAAACTTTAAAATATGTTGTCTCAAATACCAAAAATGGGTTTAAAACTTTAAGGGATAATCTGCCGGTTCTAGACCAAATTGGTCAGCACGACCTTGATCGTGAACCGGTAAATTTCCACTGAAGTTTAAAACGTAGTAAAATGATTAGAAAATATGTGGATACTACAAATTTAATCAAAAATACAATTCAAACAAAAAAAACTTTAAAGATGTAGTGATTCATGCAGATCTGAATAGGTCTTACATCCTTTATCCTGCCACTTATTCGCATCTACAGGTGTCACGTTGATTTTTGCACGTTGAGTCTGCACGAGTACAAACTTTTCAGTCAGGTGTCTGACGCAACAATAAAAAGTGAACCTCGCGAAAAAAGCCTTTACAAACGGACGTCGCGTTGGCATTAAACGAGTGTATGCGGCAAACAAGTTGGCATCCTCCAAAAAGCGAAAATGCGCGATTAAACAATGCGAAAAGGATGCGGCAAGTGCACGACGAGTGCAAAAAAGCGGGCAATTTTTCCACAGACATTCGCACGGACAAAACCTGACGTGAAGTTATTTCCATTCATGTCGTTGGCATCCATTGAGCATTCATCTACGTCCTCGAGCTCACAGTGAACCAACACACAACTAGAGTATGGAAATGCATCATAGTTGCACATCGGCGACGTCGACGTCGTCGTCGACGTGGACGAAGAAGTGCCTTCGACGACGACGATTATTGAAGCAATTGAAATCGGCGATGCTGTCGTTGCGACTTCGAAATTGGAAAGATAATGCCCTGCGAGAAGCAATTTATTTCGATTGCAAATTGTCTTTTGTCTCGGCGTCTCGTTCGACCAACGAGAGCAAAAAGTGCCGCACCAAGCTGCGAGGTACTTCTTCGTGGTGGCTGCCCCTCCTATCGCCAACTCAAATATTTCCCACTTTTTACCGACGATTATCTCGCGCATTGTGCGGTTCTTACGTGATATTAGCTCGATTCAATTTCCTGTCCGATCTTATCCGGTCGCGCTTGCGACTTCCAGCAGCCGAGTCGAGCTCCGCACGTCGAGGAATGGCTTTACTATTATTATGTTACATTATTGTAAAATAAAACGATTTTAATCTATCTATAACTCGGCAGAAAAGGCGCTGTCTCGGTCAGGTTCCTATCGTCATTCTCCTATCTTTATACTGTTGTGGTTTTTGAGGTTTTCATCTGCTTGCCATTCCTGCTAGCTTGCAGAAATTTCTTATCTATTTACTAATCTTATGTTTGTTAGTTGTTGAGTATTACTATCAATATTTACTCAGCATATTTTCTGAAAAAAAAAACTAAAATTCCTGTGTATAACTAAATGTTAAATGTTGGAAACACCAATCAATTCAGACAATTATAGATACTCTCAAATGATAAATGTCAAGAAATTTCTGAATATTCCTTTGAAACACGAGAATATTTAAAAAAAATCCTGTCCAATGTCTATCTGAAAAGTTGCAACTTAAAAGCCTCATATATTTTTTGCCCCACATTCAAAGCAATGTCGGGCACAGATTTCACACGTTCGAATAATTTAAATTGTTAGCATTTCACAAACTATGTGACTTGGCAGGCACTCAAACCTCGACCGTTTTACGGCACAAACAGTTTTCCACTTTTATTATGTTCCAGCGCCCCCGACTGAGCGAGTGACTCAATGTTTTTGTCATTATAACCCACTTGGCCAACTAGTTCAAACTGCCAGTGCCGAGGGTTCAAACATACGAGCAGCTATATTTTGATCAAACTTTATGATAACTTTGCCACGGTTGCATCCGACGAGTACTCGGCGGCAGCAAAATTATGCCACCGAAGAAACACACTGCAGAATAATAGACAATAGATAAAGTTGCCGGCACAATGCAACGCTGGAAACATTATTGTTTTCCAGTGTTGTATCCCGAGCGCGGTTTTATTCCCAACTGATTGTTTATGAAAACGCTGATTGCGGCCGACCGAGCGCGCCCGACCGACGTTTATTTTGTGTTTCATGACCCAATTTTATCGCCCACGAACAATAATAAAAAAATGACGAGACGAGCAACGAAACGCGCGGCCGACATCGTAATGAATCAGCAATCCGCACGTCCGGAAATTATGGATGTTGTTATGGCGATGATAAAATGGAATTAGGCAACATGAAATAAGGAGTCCCGGAATTTCCCAAAAGGGTGGACTCCCCTACAGTCCTCAACGGTCTTATGTGGTCCCTGTAGATACTAATTTTTATGTCATATCTCAGAATTCCCGAAATTCAACGAGTCATGAACCTAATGATCAAATATTACGTGCGGTCATGTGAATAGAACCGTTGAGAAAATTAATTTCCCCCCCATGGAAGTCCTGCGGGGGACACGTAGAAAGGCGTGTCCTTCGTCCTGTGACTTTCATCGTTCGCCGTTTCGTGATCTGAGACTATAATGAGCTGATCCTTCCGGCGGTGTCATTAGTGTTCCCGGATGCTTATCAACTGACTGAGACGTCTTGTCCCCCTTCCAATTCATTGCAAAGACTTCCTGATAAGCTTGAACGATTACCACTAGCGAACGACGAATGTCGGACTACAAAGAATATCACCTTCTCGCCTAATTCCACCTAGAAGTAAATCTTCTTCAACAGGGGATTTTTCACTGGGTAATTTCCCTCCTTAGGGGAATCGTGTCAATATGAACATTAAGGCTCAATAAATGTGGCTTAGATTGTGACCAGGATGACAGCAAGGATCATCATCAAATTTGCCCGTGGCACCTGCTAACGCTCTAATAATCCTTTCGATATCACGTGGATGACAGCATGGATGGTGGTGAGGGCATCACGTCTGTAGAAGATGAGGAATAATCTGGAAGATATTCTTGGCTGGAAGTGACAATTTCTCTAAGCTTTGGGTACATTGTTAGATGTCATAGTTATTGGTGGCATAAGCCAAGATGAGTTGCAAATCCTGAGCTATTATTTCAATCGGCAGGATTTGCTTCCTCAATCAACATTGATTCGACTTGGGACAACTCTGGCTTCAAACGGCATCGAAACATAAGTTTGGGTTTAATCAATTGCCCAATGTCTCTTTGATTTGATAATGCTTGCACTCTCTCATTCTATACATTTTTGGTCAGAGATTCTAAAAGCCATTAGACCACACAACTGTGAGGAATCTATTAACTCTGCGTATACTCTACGTTTGATAATTAGTATATTAATTTGCCTTAAGGCTCTCCTGCTGAAGATATCAACAACTTAGACTTATAGAAAATAGTGGAAGAAAAAGTTGTACAGTACCATAAAATGAGGCATTGTCCAATAATGAGACCACGATAATGTTCGGACGGCATGAAAACAATGGCGTGTTCCAATAAGTCATCGACTTAAATGCAATCGCCTTGCGCTTCTGTATTAGGAGCCCTTAAGAGCGCGGCCCGTCTGAAGCACTAATGCAATTACTTCGCGCACACAAAGTGAATAAATAACGCATACTGAAGGCAATATCACGCCGCATTAAGATAAGCCCGAATGAGACAGTCAGTTCCTCGTAAAAGATCTAATGAAATATCAGCACCCAATCGACAGGCTTGGTAGTGACATGAAGACTACGAGTTAGATGATATCGACTTGTCTACATTAACGAAAATGAAAAAAATATATAATATCAGAAACAGAAAATTGGTATGGTTGAGATCTTCAGAATACTTTTGGGTCAGATAGATATGCCCTATAGTTTGATCTCAAACCTTACCCTTATCTGAGGTGGCTAAAGGGCTTGTGGTGAGTCAGATATTCAGGTATTTGTAACAGAGTAAAAATAAATATCTGTGACAAAGTCGGAATAAGGAACGACTGAAGACATAGCCCTATCTTGACATAGTATTAACCTTGGGGCACCTTGGTCACCTAGAACCTTAGGAATCATAAGAAACCTTATGATTTAATTCCAAGACTTAACAAGACCCCACGGAGTACAATCATGTGTTTATAGGTCTGTTTTTAATTAGCTGATTCCTCAATGGAAACATCAACGGTTCTGAAGTACGAGAAGCATCTAAGAAGTCACCAAGTTAAGATACCTTACAACAGAGTTTCTAAAATGCCCAAAACCTTAAGATTGCCTATGGTGATGAAATCAACTTAGATTTTAATGCAGCCTGTCCCAAATAAAGACAAGTTCCTTGTAGCAGATATTTGTAAAGGATCCAGTAGGTCTTGGACGGGGGGCATTTGTGCAACGTCACACAAACTGCAGTTCCAACTCACTAATGTATTTACATCGCGCACACCATGTGAATAAATAACCCATACGAAAGGCAATATCACGCCACATTAAGATAAGCCAAATGACACACTTAGTTCCTCGTAAAATACTTAATGAAATATCGGCACGCAATGGTTAGTGCGGACAACATCGTCCTGTAGTACCCTTAGCCACCCTACGATTAGCCGTCCCCGTTGTGTGTTGAGTAACACTGTCCACCTCCATCAAATAAAACCGATGATGGATGTGCGTTGACCATCAACAAATTAAAACGGGGACAACAAACTATGGACAAGCCCAGTCTCCAATTGAGGCTTCTAACTTCTTCCCCCTCATTTTGATAGCTTGCGGAAATTAATCGGCACAGGTGAATTTGATTACAAAACCGTCGAAAATTACTTTCAGAAGAAGCTGAGACAATGAGGTATTAGTTGAGCGCATGTTGGATGCCCTTGAAGGGTCTGGAAGCCAGGGAAAAGTTCGCCGAATGGTGAAGGCTCATTATTCACCTAACAAATTAAAGCAGTTAGAAATAGGACTCCCCAATTCGGGACTTGTGATAAATAAACCAAGAGAGTGCATGTTCTAAGCCTGAAAGATTCCGATTCCACCATTGACCCTTCTTTTACCCCCTCACTCTTTCCTTCCTTCTCAGGTTCTATTCTCGTGAAGTATGGAAGAAGAGGAGGATCTGGGAAAGAAAACGGGCAAAAAATTGTATACAAGCAGCGCCTCTCCGTGTTGTGTGTTTATCTCCCACCGATCTTCGTATGCAATTAATCATTTTGTTCAACATTAATTGCTCGAGACTCCCGGACCTTTATTGTCTTGCTGGCCCCATTTCCGGATTCAAACTGTGCTGACCTACACAGCTGTCCAAAAGTTTTTAGACCCGGTCCTAAACACATTAGAGACCAAAACCTTGGATCATGGACACACCTTGGTCAGAAGTTTTTAGGTTCTTATGGATAGTGGTGTACTGGAGTGGACAAATAGAAACTAAAAAGCATTGGGCACCATTGAAAAGCATTCATATATGGGCTTGTCGGATGCCCCTCCGAGCGGAAGTCACCTGATCGTATCGTCCGTGGCAGGCGATTGGCGAAGACGTTGCCTACGACCGGAAGCGGCTTGTAATATAATTGGTAGCCGCATTTTTGTTTCACGGTTCACGACACCGACTGCCGTGCATGGAGATTACTTGCCAGCGTTGCGCCCATTCCATTCGCCCGGGCTCTAAGCAAGATGTCGTGCAAGTGGCGACCCCACTCGGCTGTGAAGACGCACGCCGGTAAACGTATGAATATTAATAACACCCGTGAGAATGTTCAAGCATTATAGGATTATTTAGTGATCAACGCCCCGTTACGTGAACCAGAATAAACTTGCCACAATTTGAATTTAAAATGGAACATCAAACCGTCGAATTTCACCTTCGGCAGCCGCCCCCAAAGGGACCAACCGTCGTCGACGAAGCATTCAATGGAATTTGTTATAAGTTCGGGAGGCATCCAGTGCGAATGTGTACTCAGGTCTAAAGCGCACAGAATAAGAGACAATAATTTAGCGTTCGTCGTGGGCGGTTGAGCTCGAGACGAGCGGAGGCGGTGGAGGCAGCAACGCGAAGGCAGCAATTAATTTCCCCGGCTCTTGTCGCGCCACTTTTGCTTGTCGAATAGATTGCTCTTTAATAGAGATTACTCATAACACCGAAAGATGCGATAAGTGGAGGCAAACGGCGCCACCGTCGCCGCCGCCGGCGCAACCACTTCAACATCACAATATTCTGAATTTAATTTCGGTTGATTGCTAATATTTCTGTATGAATCCGCACATATATAACGAACATTTTCATTTATACTCTCCAGGTTTCTAATAGTTCGTCTAGTTTTTTTGAACTAATATAAAATTTTCAAATCATATAAAACCCAATTTAGAGACACCACCCTCGATTTCCGGATAGAGGAAACGAATACATGTCTGATGGTGCGAACGGGAATTTATTGACATCAAACAGCAAGCTTGAGACTACCATCATCATTATCATTATCCCTGGCGCCCAAAAAAAGAGAACGATAATTCATTTGGCGGCGATGACATTTTTAACTTTATCGCCCGCCTCGCGAGATCCAAAAACAATCGATCAGCGCCACACGACTTTCCATGGCCACGGGGGTGGCATTGGTGGCAGCGGCGGCATATTGTTCTTTGCAAGCCGAAGATTAGAGCTTAAGCGATGACAATGATGACTCGGGCGTTTTCTAAACATCATTTATATCAATGCGACGCGATAAATGGCCGTGAATTTAATCCCATTGTATGTGCGTGCCCCGATAATCTAATAGAAAAATAAAAAGCCGCCCTGAATGAAGGTTACCAAGGTTGCCACCCCAAAGGCCCTTAAATCAAAAAATAATTTTTATGAAACAGATCTCTAAAGGAAGTTTTATTTGACTTGACTTTCATTCAGGTTGCACGTACAAATAAACCTCATCCGTTTGGGGTGTATCATTAAAGGTTAACCCGGTGCACGTGTCAACAGACCGCACGTGCCCTCGATGGGCAGACCTCGTTTTTTATCAGTTCATTTGCACATAAATTAATACACCCGACACTGCCGCCTTTGACGCTGAAGCGCATTAGCGATATTAAATATGCATGCATTAGACTCATTGGTCGGGGCTGGGGGTGGGTGAGAATGTGGGTTGATGGTGGTGGCTGGAATGCCCGCCATGGTGTGAGATGTGGCGGAGTGGAGGCGGCAATAAATTATACTTTGTCGGATTATTGCGGCCTCGCTTATTGTTATTACTCGACGAGCAAATACTTTGCGGTTTACACAAGATATTAATGTGTGGACCGGTTGGCGGTTGATGCTGGTCGTGGTTCATGGACATCATCCAGCATCAGTTATGGGGTTAGGGAGTGGTGATCTCATATGCATCAAATCAAGTTTTAATACGTTTTAAAGCAAGCAAGGGGTGTAAATATTCATGGGAAAAGTATGCTCTGATTAGATTAAAATTATTTCAAAAACCCATATGGGGTTGTGGCGTTCAAATGCTCTAATATGCCTTAGCTGTGAAAAATAAATAATAGATTAATTTAGAGTAAAATTTAGAAATTTGTGCTTTGAACATTTTCAATTTATCTGTGACTGAAAAGCGCTTACAAATGACTTAAAGGTGTCCGTCAAGAACAATGCTGATTTGGATTGCGCGGCTGTTGCTGAGAGTGGGCCCCTCGTAGCGTGCGTTTTGGTGAGTAATGTTGAGCTGGCAGATCGGATGTTGACGCGACGACTGCGTGCAGCTGGGATCGCACATATGTGGAACTATAAGCAGAACACGCACGCGCTCTAACGCACTGAAGGCAGCGCGGGGATTCACTCCGTGTGAATCACAGCAAATCCATACGTAGTGTTGTAAAAGGTCGACGCGTAGTGAAAAACGGATGGCCGACGCGAAGTCGAAACCATGTGAGACGCGAAGGTGAAACGGAAGATGGCCGACGCAAAGTCAAAAGAAAAAAATTGCGGCGCAGATTCGTAAAAAGGAGAGGGCAGGTAAATGCGAACACTCAGTAAATGTGTAAATTAATGCGTGATCATAACACTCTGACTCTCGTGTATTGGCCTCAAAAACGGGTCCATGTATTCTACATGTGGCTTATTGTTTAAATGAGCGGATCGGGCAGTGAGCCCTAAAATCATTAAAATGTCAAGGAATAATAGTATTGTTGAACGAAAAACGACTCGAATTGCTCATGGTCTCGCTTGTAAAGAAAATTGAAAATTTCCAAAATTACTGGACGGCTTTAAAGAATTGAAACACTATTTTTAAGAAATTATTTTTATAACAAAATACAGAAGTGTGTTAAGTACCAATCCCACCGAATTTGTATGCATCAGCTTTGAAAGTCAGGGTGTTTTAAAATTTTTCGCTAATTTTATCGCATGTAACTTCTAAACAATTGGAACGACTAGAACCTCATGATTCGTCCCATTTTCGCCCATCCAACCAAAAATTTGCTTCTCTTTGAAGATCACCAAATAATCGTGTGCACACGCATGATTCATTTTTTATTGCCGCACCCCTCGAATCATCTAACAACTTCGGCCCTTTTCCGAACCCAACCCCCTCTTAAAAAATATTTCCCGGTAACTTATGCCTTCGGATAACTAGATCTTACGTACTACTTGTACCATTTGGCCTGCGACAGCAAAATTGCAGTATCGAGTTCACCTTCCTTCCCAGCCACGCCAACGCAAATGATGGGGTATAAGTCACGTGTCTTGCCAGATACATCCATCCCGAGGGTTTTTGATCGTAAGGCACTCAAATTGACGCAAATCCTGGCGGAACCTTCAGTCGCATTTTATTTGTCGTGCAGCGTATGGTATGCTGATTCATCATTATTATTTTACTCCGTAAAAATATCCACCAACCCTTAATGGCAATTTGGGTGATTTCCGGGCTGAGGGGGTGCCTCCTTACCCGAAATTATTGATTCATTGCACTTTTTAGGCCATAAAAATAAGAGAGCGCAAAAAAGATAATAAATGAGGCGAAACTCACTGAGACGTGAAGTCAATGAGTCAAAGTCATCGGCGAATGGGCGGGCTGAAACAAAAAGAAAAGTTTGTTTAAAAATAATACATCTTCGTGGTCGCGTTGTGGTGCCGTCTTGAGGAGATGGCAGAGGGTGGTGAATTTATAACAACTTTGTTACTCGATTTTTAGCGCTTAATATGGAGCTGACGATGAGACTGATTAACTTGCGAACTTGCAACTAATTTAATTACTTTTTACAATCAATCACGCTCATCCACTCAACTTTTCAAACTTTTTTTGCTTTGGTCTTTCATTAGCTATTGACTGGTTCCAGCCAGACTTTAGGGTCCATTGAAATCACTACGTTTCAATAGCAAATTAATATTTGCGATAGGCTGAAAAAATTGAACAAAATAATCAAGAATATTTTTAGGCAAACCCAATATAAGCTACTTCAGGAACCTCATTAAAAGATGGGTCCTCTAACAGGACAGAAAACAACATCCAAAAAACAGAAATGCCAACTCTACGAAAGTCACCGAGAGAGTAGCGAATAAAGTCTGGAAATTAGTCAAAAGGCATTAGTTTAATTAGAGCAATGAAGGCTTAATTAATGAAAGGACTATTATTTTCGAGTGCAGCTTGGAGGCGCTGTTCGTTACCTTCCTGGCAGGCAGCCGACAGAGGACCTTTATTAATCAGAAGTAGTAGTAATTGAAATATCAAACTTTATATTAGAGCCCTGACTTTCAGGCATTCTGCGAACCATCCGGAATCTCCAGGTAAGCGCTTCTATTCATACCTGCGACGCCATGTTGGAATGCTGAATCCTGGCAGGAACTCGGAGCACATCTTTTAGGACCGGAGTCGTCTAATGAAACTTCCTGGGCCTTTTCATTCGGCATCCATGCCGCTTATTTTGCCCTCTGCTAATTAATTGCATCGTTTCATAATTCGCCAGGTTTTATTCCCATTTTCTGCACGCCGCGGCGCGCCGAGAGGACTTCATAAAGATGGCGATTAAACTCTTCATTTGCAACGCCGAAAATCATCTAATTAAATTACTTTCTCAAAGAAAAAACACATATTTCTTCATGAGTCCCACTGTTTCCCCGCACTCCTTCGGCTTTTCGAGGATAATTACTTAACATCCCTATTGCAATGTGGAAGGGTCGTTCCCGTAAAACGAGGTGCATGCATTGAATGCTAAGAAATGTTGCCCTTTGCCAATTTCGAACGCATTACTCGACCTCGCAGTTCGGTCGGTTTCAACCACCACCCTCAATCTAGAAGGCACCCATGTGCTTCATTTGGGGGCGGCTTTGCAGCACGTCACTAATACCATTTCTTTGCGGCGCACGTTTTCTTCTCGTCGTTTGAACCGCACTGCGTTCATCCACTTAGTCGCCAGTCCTTTCATCGTTAAGTAAAACTAAACGAAAAAAAATATTAAAATCTACGACGCGTGATTAATTTCCTTTCAAACGCTCGCAACCCCGTGTCAAGGGGTGTGACTCACGAATTTGTGCAATTCAAGGACGAAATGAAACGAAACGAAAGGAGATTGAATTCAAAAAATGCTTCTTTAATTACATTCGCAGGAGTCGCTCCGGTTTTATCTTAGGGCATTGATGGAGGGGGTTGCAATCCCAAGGATTTGTAAGGATTTGGACTTGTATCGGCTGTTTTGTAAGAGGAGTCAAAGACAAATTGAATATTGTCTAAGGCGATTAATCTAACTTTGAACCCCTTTGGGAGGAAGAATCTCCAAGGGTGAAATTAACATTTTTATATTTAATGATTATAGAGATATTATAAATTTTACTTTTTTTGCATCCTGAATCCTGAATTTTGACTAATTTAACAACAATTATTCGAAATATCATGCTAGAGAATGAAATTATTCAAGGTTATCTAGAACCGGTATATTTCAACTTGAAAGGAATTGAAACGTTTGACTCGATTTCCATTTGTGTAAATGCTAATTTGTGATTTATAATTTCATACGAACATAATTAGAACGCAAAATAGACATCAAGTCATCTCTCAGCCCGCTTCTTCTCCGGAAGCATCGTGTAAATCCAAAGACAACAGCGCAAACTTACATTGCCCACCACGCCATCGAAGAAGGCGTGCGGAAGCAAAGTAATTAATAATTACTCAAGGAGTTTAATTAGCTGCGTCATAATTAATAATCTAGTTATATGTGTGCACATACCAACACCCGCAATGTGCGCATCTATTTGTTGACTTAATTATTAATTATGTCCAAAATTAAACGAAATATCCTTACATCAATAGCAAATAACTTGGGAAGAGAGTGAGTTTTTTGTTTTTAGACTTCCTGTTGGACTGGCATATGAAATGGTAATTAATTTATAACCTGACGTTGAAATATAGTTCATTGTTTATTCTCTTCATTAGATCACTGTGTGGTTTGGCTCAAAATTTCATAGGTAAAATTTGAAAATTCGAAATCAGATTTCCAGTCTAAAATAATAACTGACATTTTCACTTCTTATAAGAGTGAAGGACCTTATCACAAAGATGCTTTCATAGTAAATAAAACACCAGACACAGGGGGCGCTGAGAGCACTTTGTAGCCCGTCAAAAGCGTAGAAATAAAAATAAACCGCGCGGCGGGCTTTTGATGTTGACAAACGTGCTCCGAATGGATTATATGGCGTGAATAAAGTATTTAATGCACACACTCGTAGACAATTTCCCCCTGGAAATTAATATTGCAGAGGCGCTGATGGAAAATCCAAGCCAACCGCCGCGCGCGTGAGTTTCTAGCCGCCCCACAACAAAGAGACCGGAAGCCGAGAGGTAAGAATGAGCCAAGCGTGGCGAAAACCAATTGAAGTAACATTTTTCTTCTTTTCACAATTGTACTCCGACTACTTGAAGATGTTTCAGACACAATGAATTCAGAAGGCGAGGGAGAAAATTGAAGTGCTTCATTTTACAAATACAGAATTATTCGAGGCTTAAGGATTCAGATTAAGGACTCGACAAATAAGTGGTTGAAGTAAATGGTAAGGAAATCCGAGTAATTTGCTCAAAGTGTTTCGTAATTCATTCACCCAGAAATTTGGCCCAAATTGTTATAATTTGCGAAAAATGCGAAATATGTATTTCAAATCACAATTACATTACTTAAACATAAATTATAACACTCATTTAAAAGTATGTTTGCAAATAATCATTTTCATCTGGTAGTGAGTTTTGTCCATTTATGGAGATGCCGAATAAACAATGATCGAAAATTTTGCAACAAATCGACAAGAAAAATTAGCAAGTACAAAATGCCGTATTAATTTGCATAAAACAACTATGATGATGTAACCTGGTAGAATGTGGGAAAATACGAGTGCGAAAAACAAGCAATGAACATTTTGCTCATTGAACAACCAAGCCAACCAAAACAGCGCGTTGGAATTTTTGCTGGTTTAGAGAATTCCTAGTTTTTCCTGCTTAGCATTTCGCATCCGTACCGAGCGGTAATGCAATGTAATGTTGCTAGTGTGCAAATGTTCATTGAGTTTCCGCTTAGGTAAGCATCAAGAAAAACAAACATTCGAGTCGAGTGCGCTCGACTGAAGAGTATGAGCGGCTATCAGGCACACATATTCGCGATTTTTCGCATTGCGCGACTTTCATGTGAGTGCACGTTCCCGGATTGATGTTGCGAATGCGAAAAACCCACCCGGCACTCGCACACACGGGGCTGGAAATTAATTTCAGGCAGGCAAACAGGAAATAGCAAATGCTGCAAATGCAACGAGTCGCAATCCAAATGATGCTGATCTGAATGAATAATGCATCCGACTATTGACTTTGTCTGCGGTGGCTTTTGTGGGCGTGTTTGCGGGCGAAATTTGGAGGTTTTAGACAATCAATAAAATTAATCAGGCGATGCAGGACGATCAATCAATTGCAAGGTGCTGCAATGTGGGGCGTTCATTTTTAATCGAGCCAACATCAAACGAACTGCAACAACAACCTGCAGCACCCAAAGCGATGAAAATAAGCGGTTCCGGAGGGACCATTGTCAAAAAAATGCTTTTTTATTTGCCTATCCTGCTGGTGAAATGGACGTGCATTGTGGACGGCATTGATTCGTGCATTTCACGTACGGTGCAACAACAACAATAACATTGAGTGCAAAAAATGGGCGCATGTTGACAAAAATGTTAATTAAAACTGGAATATTTGAGCAGGTTTTCCGATGTTTGTTAGTTCGGACGCGATTTCATCTACAGCCGTGTTTTTTCTAGCTTGTTTATACTTGTTTCTCAGTTTTTATGGGTGAATATTATTTGCAATAAGTTTTAATTGGATGAAAAATTGATTATTGAAGAAGATTTTAATTACGTAAAAGCTATACATTAACAATCTTTCATTTGATATTCACCTGTGAAATATTTTCTAGCAATTTTTGTTCACGATTTTTGTTTTTGCTTGTTATTAATCTTGACCAAGCCCTAAGAAAATCCAGCAATTACCAGAAATGAAGAAAATCCAAAAAAATACTCGTATTTCTCTACCAGACCAATGAAGATGGCGTCGCGTCAGAAGCAACGTACCTTCATTTGGATTTCATCATCTCTCAACTTCCACGTCTTCAGCACGCGAATTTTCTTCTTGCAGCGAGTCGTCGACGCTTTGATTAAAAATTTTCCTAATTTAGTTTCGCAATCAATTTTTCCTCGGAGCCGACTCACCCAAGGATGAATATCCGGACAACCAACAGCCTCAGTTTGCTACTGAATGAACTAAAGCGAAACAAATGTATTCAAGGTTCTGGGGAGGACAAAAAGAACAAGAAGTGGAAGGACTTGAAGAAAGATCGCGTATCGTTGCGTTACTGTCTGGAATTCAAAAGTAATTAAAAGTGATTTAAAATATTTGCACTCGGGTTATATTTAACCAAACTACACAGGGTGATCCACAAGTGTCCGTTGTAAAAAGGATATCCTGTGTTAAATTTGAAAATTTGAAGGATTTCAGGATAAATAGTTTTCTGATGATTTCGAAACATGAGTAAAAAATTGGATTCCCAAAGAGTCAATATTCTGTAGGAAATGTCTGCGGCCAGTTGGAAATAAGATTTAATGCAGAGTTATTTTCGCATTCTTATCACTCACTTTTTAATTATTAAGTTTTTCGTTAAACTTTCCTCGCCCATTCTTCTGCGTCCAACGAAGGCCCCGTTTCTCTTCCATGCTTCTCTATCCTTCTGCCATCCCCAAGCCCACTTCGGGGATGGGGCCGTTAATTCGAGCAACTCTTCCAGATGCCTGGCAAGCTCGCAAGGCGAGGCAATGTAACGGACGACGATACAAATTGTTCCCGTTTTTATCAAAGTTTTCATTTTGGAAAACTCTTCAATTATTAACTTTTCCGCGTGCGGCGGCTCGAACGAGTCGGTTGGGGGCGGTATCGTAAACGAAGAAATGAAGAAATGAGCGCGCTACAAGCGAACAATGCACGTAAATGCAGCCGCCCCCGTAAACACCAACACAGGATCAACATGGAAGGTAGCCACAGTCACCACCATTACTACCATCGTGACAACCACCACCCAACACCACCACTTCAGCATCACAACAGGCCCGAACACCAGCAGGGACATTGTCACAGGAAAATGAAATCTTTTTCCGCACCGAACGCTTTAATTGCATCAAAACTCTTCATCCCACGTTTTCATTCCACGGAAAGGGTAGAGCAGAAATGCTTACTTATTGTTTGTCTACACGTTGCACGTGTTTTTAGAAGGAACGTTGCAATTCCTGTTTTAATTGCTCACTTCGACTTAAAAAGCGAAACAAATTCTGGGAGTATTTTTTTATAGTTTTCTTTGATATTTTTGCCCAAGTTTTGATGAAAGGACTTTAAGTTTCATAGAAGCTAAATAGAATTAATAAATTAATTTGTTATCCTGTAAAGGATGACATTTTATGAAAATAAAATTTAAACTATATTATTTCCAGAAATAAATTTCCTTTTTGAGTTTTGTGAATAATAAATTTGTAAGATAAATCGCAGGATTACTTTTATCAATAATTAGATGTAAGCCCAAGAATCCTTGCTTTACATGAAGCCGAAGTTGTAAGTGAAGTGGAAAAATAAAGAATGAAAGCTCTAAAATCCTGGAAGCTTATTTATATTCGGCAATAAATAATCGCGATTGTGCATGCCCCGGAATAAATTCGTTTCACATGTTCAAGGATTTTTCCCTTCTGGATAAGAAATACAACACAAAAACATCTATGAACGCGAAACGCATTTTTCCATCTGTTTGAATTTATTTTCCTTGACGTAAATTAAAATTTTTCATTAAACAATTTATTTCCGAATAAAATTTCTCATGATAAAAACTAAATCTCCAATTTCCGTTAACACTCTTTTTATATAGTAAATTATTTGGTTGTATTTTACTCATTCTTTGATTGAGGAATTTTGTATTACGTTTCCTCCTTGAAAGAAGGAAGATCTCAAGAGGAAAAAGTAGAAATCCTGATGTGAATGTAAGTTGACACAACTTTTTTTCATGTTTTGGTCGTAGCCAACCAAACAAAGCGCACAATCGGAACGATGGCATAACAAGTATTGACGACTTTCTTGAATTCTTCCGGAACTGCGATAAAGGCGGAAATCGGCGCCGGATGAGCGCACGCACCGGACGAAATGTACCAGAAAGATGATAAAATTTCATTTTTGGGTTATAAATAATACTCTAAATCACTCACAATCGTCGACGATACGAGCACTTCAATTGCTCCTTTATTTATGCCAAGAAATAAATTCTTCTTATCAAAACAATTTTTTCAGGTCCAAATTTTAATCAATCAAATATTTTGAAATATCCGTCAGTCAATTAACTTAATTCATTTATTGCAAATAGATCATAATGTAAATCAAATAAAGTCAGAGTTGGAAATTTTGAAGAATATAAACTGAACACTACCTAGACCAGTGCTTCTCAACCACTGTACCGCGGAATTTTTGTGTGCCGCGAGATTTAAAAAATGTGTCGCCAAATTTTGAAAACGTTAAAATTGTGCCGCGATAATTACAAGGTTTAGAACCATCGACATAAGGTAGGGTTAATTATGAAGAGCATAGAGTTAATATTGTACCGTGCATTGTGAATAGTATATAGTGTAAGGGAATGGTGCATACGGAGCCGTATATAGTGTAAGGGAATTGGGCATAGTGACCGGTATATAGTGTAAGGGAATGGTGCATAGTGAACACTATATAGTGTACGGGAATCGTACATAGTGAACACTCTATAGTGTAAGGGAATTGTGTAGTGCCCATTATAAAGTGTAAGGGCATTGGTACATAGTGTACACTATATAGTGTAAGGGAGTGGTGTATAGTGCCCATTATATAGTGTAAGGAAATGGTGCATAGTGAAATATATAGTGTGAGGGAATGATGCATAGTGAACCGTATATAGTGTAAGGGAATGGTATGTGCCGCCAAATTTGAGAAATCTATATATTTCATATAGTCAGCAGTTTCTTCGTGTGCTGCCAAATTTTGAAAACGATAAAATTGTGCCGCGACAATAACATGGTTAGGAACCACTGACCTAGACTATAAACCCAAACTATCTAGTTTGTAGTGCGGATAGACATGTGCACATGCCGAATGCGTTATTATTTAATAAGGCAATAAATAATCGCGCGGTGGCATCGAACATGCATCGCCCATGGTAATCTTAACGAGGCATCCATAGATTTTCTATCATCTGATAAGCAGGGTCTCAGAAGACAAGGCCGCTCAAGACTATGCGTTACCACATGAGGCATGAGGCAAATATGCTAAGTGAGCAGCAATGAGGTGCCATCAAGGCGCAATAATGTGGCCCGTTCAAGATTGGAAACGGGAATGGGAACGAATCATGGAAGCATGCAGCATAATTCAAAATACTAACAACTAACACCTATCATTAATTTTGCTAGTTGGCCTGAGATAGCTACCTTCTTCGAAAAGGTCGGACGCGTCTTGCATCCTTTAATTATACACCGATTATAAATTAACGCTATATTAAATATTTAAATTTTATGTGAACTAATGCCGAAAATCACTTTCAGACGAAGAGGTGAATATTAAAATGAAATTTTGAAATTGGGATGTAATTTTCTCTAAAACTATTTGACCAATTTCTTATATGAAAATGTCAGTTGGAAACTAATAAGTAGAGAATAACGAGAGAGAATAAGAAAAGATTTTTTACGATGACATCCATAGGTGTTCCTATCAACAATTCTGAAGTCAGAAATGTTCTTATTTCCCTATTTAACACTTACCTGCAACAAAATATTATGTCTTGCTCGTTCCATTCGGCTTGGCTTTGCTAGTCAATGCTACTAAATTGTGCAGTATTTGATGTATTTTCAGTAAGTTTTCGTATCAGAAATTTGAAGCTTTCCAGGATTCTTGAAAACATCTTTACTAAGAAATTTAGTTGCAAACTGACCACGAAACAGCCACTAACATTAAGTTGTGTATTCTACAGTTTGCCTGTGGTATAAATTCCATTCTTGATTGTTCCGATTTGGTATAGATTTTGGGACCTAACGACCAACACACGAAGCACTCTTGGCCGCCTCCAATATTTATCATAAACCGAGCGAAGCTTTCCCGATGATTTCCATCCGGTTTGGCCGTCGAAGACCGGTTATCACTAGATCGACACGATCACCCCAAAGTTGGAAATTGCTGACTATACAGTGTGTATATCCCTAACTATTGTCCTAGACTACTGCCGATGTGGTAATAACTGAGAGTGAGAAGGATTTCAAATTTCCGATTCCTTTTTCTACCTTTAAAATAAATATTTGAAATGAAATTAAAAACCCGAATAGAAAGTAGCTAGAGTGCAGCTATGTTATCCCAATTTAGGGTACCAATCTTGGGTAAGGATGTCCAGACTGTATACGAGAAGCTTTAACCTGCTCCCAAACGTGCACCCTTTCCGCATTCGAATGTGAATGAAACCTTTCCATGGTCAGGGGCAAAATGTCCAGAAATCCCAATCTTTTTCCTACTTTGTTCATTTGATTCGATACGCATGTAAAGCGTATTCGAAACTTGTTCCACTGGTCATGCCTTTTTATTCGGCGATTATTGCAAAGATTTTCTCACCCTATTCCCATGGCCCCATGAAGCCCATTTCCAAACCCTACCGGAAAACTATGACGTATTATATCCATACTTAGGGTAGGTAAATTATTGAAAATAATTAAGGAAAATGTAACTGTCAACATTGGAAACGTTAATGCTTTACGAAGGTGAAGAAAAAACCGGAAAACAGGAAGGTCCCATTGAGTGTGTTTTCTAGACTGGTCGATAAACATCCCCTTCATGGAGGCAAGAAAAAAATAATAACTTCTATAACGCCCCAGGGTGCCATGTGGCAAATTACATTTTAAATGAGATCGAATTAGGAGCCATCAGAAATCTATCAGCAAATTGTTGCTTCCAAGACGTCACACTGCGACTGAGAAAATATTTCGTTTTTTCTTCTTCGCGGACGGTTTTCAGTGTTAATCACGTCGTTCGCCCATGTGCACAAGACATTTGTTCATGAACGGATAATTAGAGTGTCGTTTGCTTGTTTGTTTCACGACCTTTTTTCGCTATTGCTTTCATAGTCGACTGAACGGAAAAGAAGTCATTAAAATTTTCAGGTTTGTAGATTCACTAACAAGCAATTATTGGCTATATTGTTGTGTTCGTTTAGATATTGAAAAATAAAAAAAATTGTTTGCTGGTGTTACTTTTAATTAATGTTTTATGAACATAGTAATATGTTAACAGGTGGTCATAAATCATGAAAATGTAATTAATTCATTTGTGATATATCGAATTAATTATTAAAACTTTCGTATCGTATCCGTGACAATTAAAATTTACATTAATTACTTTAATTTTATATAGGTATATTATAGTTGCAATTCCAATAAAAGTTAGAGAGTTTCATAATCAAAAATGATAAAACTTACATAACAAAATAATTTCAGTTTTTTATCCTTTAACCTCAGGTGGTTTTATTATTACTTGAAAATATCATTTTACAACATTTCAAATCAATTGCAGCATTTCCTGGTACATTTTCAATAAAACCACATCCCATTTCATCATTCCTCATATATCTAGATATATTACAATAATGAGTGGAATTCATTATCCTGGCTGACTGAATGAAAGTACAGGATGAAATAGATTTCCATTGATTTGAACATTACGGATGCGCTCAGTTGTTGTTGTTGTTTTTTGTTGTTGTTTATTTCATGTTCGCGTATATAATGAGACAATGCGCTTGTTAGCTGCAAATAGAGCCTGAAGCTTATTTAAAATATCAGTAATTTATGTGGAATATTATAAGCAAAGAGAAGTGAATATGAAAATTCAGTTTTCCTCTTTACTTGAAGTAATTTTCCTAGAATTGAAATAATTAACAAAACGGCTTAGTTTTATGTAACTAGATCTATCTTGGAGAATTAAATACATTTCATTTGGTTTATGACACTGAGATGACAAAGAATTTCTATCAGAATCAGTTGGAATTCGTTAGAAAATACGCAAGCAACGATTCTAAATATTTCCTCCGCGATGCGGAAAGCTCAAGTTACTCATATTGGAACTGATTACACATCAGGAGCGCCTCCCTCGGATTCCATTCAATCTAATTCAAACTAACACACACAGAGCAATAAACTCCTCTAGCAGGGAAAGCTTTATATTCTTCTTCGGGAAAAGTTCAGCGCCGATTGAAGACTTGACTCGGGCAGACTTTTCTTTGCCCAATGCCTGAGACTTTCTCGTCCTGAATTTCTCGCAAGATTTTACTGCTCCAGATTCCAATGCGCACAATACAATGAATGGCGTCGAACTTCGTTCGTTTGGCGACGAAAAAATCAAAAAATCTTATTACATTATGTAATATCCAGCGAATTCTCCCCGAAGTTCGACTAAATTTTATTCCATACTATTCTAGGTAACTCTCCTTCTTTGTCATCTCTCTAACTGTCGGTTCAACGAAATCTTTCACTCTATTGGTTTATGCCGAGGATTCTGAATGCCTCATATGATGATGACAAAGTCATCGCCAAAAGTTCTAAACCTTGGGATTTAATTCAAGGAAGAGATGTGCGGAAATTAATTTCCTCCACTTCTTCGTTTCCTTTGTTGTTATTCCGCATGTGTAGGTGCAGTCTATGAAGGATAAATTCCCCCACAAAAATTCTAGAAATTTTTGAGAAAATATGAAAATATCATTCGATTTTATATGATCACGTTTAAGTTTGTTTGGGAGGACCAAAAAACTGGGGAATTCGCCCCAAGGAAGAGAAATATTAATTGTCAAGGAGGCGACATTTTTGTCTGCTCATTCAAGCATCTACCAAAAAATGATGAAGAAGGCGAGCAGGAGAAAATTCTTCGTTTCGTCGTTTGCAAGCATTTTCATACTCGTATGCACACGAGTTCGTCATCTAACGCTGAATATATTGGTAAATTACACGCTTGAACTAATTCCCATTCACTTGCAAGCGCTGAGAACACGTATTATCAAAGAATTTTCCGCGTTTTTCACATTCCCTGCGAAAAATAAGCACGACGACTTTAAAAAGGAATATCTGAGCGCTATAGAAATTCATATCAATAAAAATCTTCTTAGTAATTTCTCTTCATGCAAAATCAAAATTATCCTTAAAACGACATTATTTCGTTGAAAAAATAAATATATTTGATACTCTACTTGAGTTTCATATAAATAAATATTCCTGAAGGAGAATGACAGCAGAAAATCAGAATTTCAATCTCAGTCACTTTCTGGGCGATTGTGGTATAGACAGGTATCTTGACGCGTTTCCGCCGCCCTCGACAAGAAGTCCTTGCACGTACATAAAAGGAATGCATCTTAACATAGAGATGCACGCTCATTGTGAGCTGAGTGCATCGTGCTTGAAAGGTGCTCGATGGTAACGCAACCTGCATCCAGACGTTATCCTGAGGGCGAAGACGACGACGAAGCCTCCTCCCGACACACAATTAGAATTATGCATTCATTACATCGATGTCGACGCCTCATTCGTGATTAATTAAATTTCATTCCGTATGTGGTCGGTTTTGATGTGCGATATTAAATTTTCGCTCATTTTCTAGAAACGACGCCGCCGTCGTCGTCGCCGGTTCTAATTAAATTTCCCAAGGTGTTATTATCGTTTCTCAGATTATCCGCAAGACGTCCGCCATCCTCGTATTCGAAGTAATTATTTCAGGTGTAAAACTCGCAGACACTCCTCGAGTATAACCTCAAGTTTGTCGGGCTTTTTATGATAATAGAGGTTGCGCGCCCCCTCTGGAAATAACTTCATATTAGCGACTCTCCAAGCAGCCATCCGACAACCATCCTCCATTGTTATACCGAGGGCGAACTATCGTTACACTTTCAATTTATATGCGCGCAAAAAGTCGCCACTATATGGCACACGCATTGCCATCACAAAATAATGAAATTTATACGATAAATATCCCCTTTTTTGCACACGACCCTTCTTCGCATGGCTGAGGGGTTCGTGCGAGCGTCCATAAATATTTTTTCATTTTCGCATTATTTGCATTCGCTGCCTTTTCTGTATCAGCGCAAAAAGCATGCGAAAATCGGGAAATCTGTTGTGATACTTTTCGGGAATTATTTCCATGCTCCCATATAATGGTGGGAGGCTTTGTGCATTGGCGAATTCATCATTTCTAACTAAATAATAAACTATCTTCATGAAACATGACACGCTCGAATGTACGTGTTGCTTGTACATTTGTCATTTTTTGCCACGCCAATTTTGCAAACATGGGGGTGCAAGAATTACACACCAAAATGCATGATGGACAAGTAGAACCAGTGTCGCATATGTAATGAATGATGATTATACAGAGAGATGTTCCAAAATTTCAAAATTTTATTATTTTCAATTATTTTTGGAGTCAAATTCATAATAAATCCTTTAGATTTTTATTTAACGGTAAGATTTTTCGTGCAATGATTGATACTCGGTAAGATCTATAAATTGCCGTTTTGATTACCCAAATCGGCCCAGTAGTTCCGGAGATACTGAATTCGTCGAATTCTCAAAAGAAGTTAGTCGACCGGGACTCATCCCTCCCATGATTTTTCCCTTCATTTCAGTTCTGGATTTCTCAGGCTTTCTAATATCAAACTATATAATATTATTCATTTTTGGAAACGTTTTGAAATACTCTACAATTTGGGAAAGTTTGGTGTTAATCGCAGAGGCGCGTTATACTAATAGACAAAAAAGACATTTGCCTAGGGCAGTGGTTCTTAACCATGTTATTCTCGCGGCACAATTTTATCGTTTTCAAAATTTGGCGGCACACGAAGAAACTGCTGACTATATAAAATATATAGATTTCTCAAATTTGGCGGCACATACCATTCCCTTACACTATATACGGTTCACTATGCACCATTCCCTTACACTATATAGTTCACTATGCACCATTCCCTTACACTATATAATGGGCACTATACACCACTCCCTTACACTATATAATGTTCACTATGTACCAGTGCCCTTACACTTTATAATGGGCACTACACAATTCCCTTACACTATAGAGTGTTCACTATGTACGATTCCCGTACACTATATAGTGTTCACTATGCACCATTCCCTTACACTATATAATGGACACTATACACCAGTCCCTTACACTATATACATTTCACTATGCACCATTCCCTTACACTATATAGTACATTATATACTGCTAACTATGCACCATTCCCTTACACTATGTACTGGTCACTATGGACCATTCCCTTACACTTCATAATGGGCACTATACACAATTCCCTTACACTATGTACCGGTCACTATGCCCAATTCCCTTAAACTATATACGGCTTCGTATGCACCATTTCCTTACACTATATACGGTTCACCATGCACCATTCTCTTACACTATATTCGGTTTACTATGAACCATTCCCTTACACTATATATTTCACAATGAACCATTTCCTTACACTATATATGGTTCACTATGCACAATTCCCTTACACTATGTACTGGTTACTATGGACCATTTCCTTACACTATATACGGTTCACTATGCACCATTCCCTTGCACTATATACTATTCACTATGCACGGTACAATATTAACTCTAAAGTATGCTCTTCATAATTAACCCTACATTATATCGATGGTTCTAAACCTTGTTATTATCGCGGCACAATTTTAACGTTTTCAAAATTTTGCGGCACATTTTTTAAATCTCGCGGCACACAAAAATGCCGCGGTACAGTGTTTGAGAAGCACTGGCCTAGGGCCTCGGAATTTTGGGGGCCTCTCAATAGGACCCATATAGACTTTATTGCATATTAATAAATTCATGTTTCCTAAGAAAACGAACCTTTCTGCGTACCCAAATGGTTTATTGATGGTGAAGGTTGGTTATTTAGGATTGTACAGCGGATTTGTTGAAAGAAAATAAAAATTCTCTACAGATAAAGGAGTAAATACCATAAGTGGGTTTTAGGATAGGGGCCTCATATTTTATTTTTTGTCTGGTGCCTCAAATTTTACTTTTTGCCTAGGGCCTCACAACTATATAACGCCCCTTTGGTTAATCGACGCACACGTGCGCGTTTTGCTAGGCCCCAAATTTCGAAAGAATTTTTGATGAATTATGGCCGGGTTCGCTAGCCAACATTTTGGTAGTGCTTCAGAGTCAATTGTTCACAATCAGCAAGTTCAATAAAATGCCGCTTTGATCACCCAAATCGGCCCAGTGGTTTCTGGGATATAATCTTTGTAAAATTCACATAACAAATTATGGGAAAATTAACCGACATACTGAACAATAATTTAACATGGGCATTTAGACACAATTATAATAAAATATAAATGCATCTTATAGATAAATATTCCACATTCATTCAATACATCATTTCAGGATTAGAATGTGCCCTTAGAGCGCATAATTAAAATTTTATTTATATTAATTGCGATGAGTTGCGAGTGCGCGCACGCTAAAGAAACGCCTAAGGCCATAATTCATTTCGGTGGAAATCGCCTAATTAAAATTAATGCAGCAAATTAATATTTTGCCCAGGAGAATGGCGCCGCCGTTGCCGCCGCCGTCGAAGATAAAGGACTCGCGATAAAAGCCCACACCATTCATACGAGCAGCACTTCACCTTCTTGCCTGGCCAACTTTGCGAATTTCTGGGCGCGTTGTAGCGTGAAAATTTCAGCCCCATCCCATTCGTCCTCCCTCACCTCTCGCTGCCTGATACACGGACGCGGTAAGCGGCGACCAAGCAAGCGGCACCTTCGCCGATATTCCTCATTGACTCCTTCCGCCCCATGCCATCTTTGCAGGACGAAGATTGCATGTTGTCCTGCGACGACAATAGCGCGCAAACGAAACGGAACGAATGCGTCACAACACAACTCGGGCGAAGAAAGGACGGAACGGGCTTCGCGTTTGATGTTTTCCGATAACGATAACGAACTCATGACGGCTTTGGGTTAATTGCCCTGGATGCGGATGCGCCCTGCATTGCAGCCGCTAATTTGCCAGGATATTTATGCGCGTCGGCCGTTGGGGAAAAAGGTAAGCACGCGAAATTTCGTTTTGCAACACAGCTTCTTCGGCTGATTAAATTTGTATAGCTCGCGTGTTCGTGTGCAAGGATAACACTGTGCGAAACTCCCCAATGGCACACGAGTTGGAAATTTATTTCCTCGCCTCGCGATGTGCACACTTCTTACAGAGCCCGGGTGCAGTTCGTCTTCGGCTGCGCTCTTGGGCTATTGTCGACGTAAAATATTTGTGCCGGCTCCTCAGTGTACGCCGATGGCTTCGGCGGCGGCAGTGGTAGCAGCGTGTGCACTCACGGCTTGTGCTAATAAATAACCGACGTGGCCGTACATTTTTAATTTAATCTAATTTCGCTTGAATTATACGCGCAAATCATGACGCTATAACCTGACAGCTCGTTCCATATGCCTCATCAAAAATCCAGCAAACTGAAAGTTTTATTTGTTTTCGACTGAAGGCTAAATTGGTTCAATTTACCACTATTGCAGCTACAAGAAGAAACTTTACTTACTACTTACTACTGTTTTACTTAAGTTTAGGTTGCATACATTCTTTGAGTAAACTGAAGATTTTCCATGAAAACTCAATAGGCTGTAAAGGGATTGTAATGTTTTATCAAAAAGGCGAACCCTTTCTCAGCCCATGATCTTCTGTTGTTCATTTAGGTCCACCCATCCACTTCAAGTTTTAGATTGGGCAATCTTTCCCACTTCCATTCAGCATTATGGAAATGCTCATCGTGTTTTTCAATTTCATTTACCATCACTTGCATCTCTTCATCAATATATTTTTTGAACCAGCCGCACTGCAGAATGGGCTCACGTCTGCCAACTCATAGAGGGGTGGCATCGTTATTCAATTAGCCTCCGGAGCCTTTCTCGGTGTGGATAATGAGATGCAACAACGACAATAAAGGAGTAGTAGGATATCGACCAATGCCAACATCAATTCGGAGATGATATCGGTACACCTTCAGGGTTCCAGAATGCATCCCACAGTTGAAACCTCGAGGAAATTCGAACATTTCAATTTGTACTTCTTTGATGGTAACTGCACCAACGAGGTTTTCTCGTTTCTATTACATGGCATATGAGGGGAAGGATAATTTCATTGATCCCAGAATAGTAAATGGTTACACAGAAATCGATTTGTATGCGTCGAGGACTCGTGCACCCTTAAGAGAAAAAGTAAATTTACATATGTCTTCATTGAAGGCTCGTCGAGGTGCATGGTAAATATGGCGGCGGATGGCACCGAAGGGTCGCAACCCCTTATTGAATTTCTAACAGGATTACACGACATGCAAGGCGCACATTGCACCGGATGTAGCTGAAAGACCCCACCACGATGCCTTGTGCCCGGATCCAGACATGTCAATCATTCTCTGCAAGCTGAAACCAGAGAAATGTTGGCCGACCTTCTAATGATCCAAACAAATGAAAATTTCGGATTTTAATAACGCTAAGACGTGAAGCAATAAACAAAGGATAGAGAGCCGCCATTTGACGTATTGTCGGCGGTCTTCATATGGCGTCGAGGGACGCCCGAGCAAATCCTCTTAGGAAGCAGGGCATTAGCTGCAAGAACACAAGCAACAAAATAGCGCACGGCAAACAGCAAACAAGATTAGTTCATGTTCCAATCGCATCGCAGAGGGCGCGCTTCTAAGCGCACAATTCCAATTTTGAGTCCTTCATTATTTAATTCCCCCTTCGTAATCCTTCTTCGTGCTCATGTTGCCGCCCCCGCACCCTGCGCTGCCATTGTTGCTGCCTTCTGCCATTGCCGCGATTAACATCCGGCATGTTTCGGATACATTTTTAATTGTCCCTGATTGTTATCCACAATTTCTATGTGCGTCTATCCCGGATGTCAATGAGAGAACTCGCATAAGACCGGCGCCTCCACCAAAACGCGAAAATCGGGCGACTCGTAATTAAATTACTCGTCGAAATGAAATTTGCGCTTTGATGTCTGTTGTATGGAGATCATAAGCGGCGCATGCTGCGCACTTAGCCGCCTCCTCATCCCCCTGGAACAACCGGGAAGAGGGGAGCTATGAACGCAGTGAGTAATAAATTTGCACAAAAGTGATCTGTTTGTGTTTGCCATATTAAATACCGGGCGAATGGCTTTACCTTCTGCCGCCACCGCCGGCCCCACCACTCACACGCATTGTTTGCGTTCTGCCGCCCCCCGTAATCATTAACCGTATTTAATAATTTTGATCATCGTTTTGATTGAAACAGATCTCCATTCAGTCGCTAAATTTTATATGAAATTATTATGACGAAATTGTCGTATAATATAGTTATTAATTAATTAAGTGCTTAATTGATTGATCCGTTCAAAGAGTTTTTGGCTGTGATACTGCTCATATATTGGATCAGAGTGAAAGGATTGAATATTGTTTACAATTTTAATAATTTATTTTCCCGGTATTAATTTGTTTACTATTAATGATTTACTGCCCATATTTTGATAATAATTAACTAAACGTTCCATTTCCAAAAATTAAAAATAAAATTCTAATATTAACAGCAGTACATTCAAAATTGAATCAACTTATAAAGATATTTTATTAGAAATATACAGAGTGTTTCAAAAGTTTCAAACGAAGCTCTGGACTTTATGATTTCCTTTTTATTTTCATACCATCCAAATATAGTTATTTCTAACTTTGAAACTAACAAAATAGTAGCTATACAGTTTTCACTCTCAATGAAGTCTATTTTCTCATTATCTTATGATTATGATAAAAGTTGACCTTTCTATAATTTATCTCCAATTTCCCAGAACTGGTAGTCAATTGGCAACACTTTGTACTTACATGTTGATTGCAATAATGCCTCTTGCATGGAATTGTCAACAACATCTTCGCTAGCCGGACGAACAGTGAGTGCATTAGGCAATCCGGCCTTCGGCTGGCGGCGGCAACGAGATGAATCGTGCCGCTACCGAGCGAAGAACGCAGAGCTATTGTGTTGTCAGCAATGATCGTGTTACATGCATGCTCTTCAGCTGCTTTACGCAGCGAGCAACTAAACATTCATGCCTTCATTCATGTCTCATGGGCGCTTCTTGCAGCAACATGCTGCTGACAATTGCAGCGTCTCTTCGTTCGGCACATAATCGCGAACAGCGCTACTCGCCGATGCATGCAATAAGGTGGTTGCTTGTTGCGCATAGCACACACATAAAATGGGTCTGCATACAAGACCAGAGGAGATGAGCTGAGATTAGTCCCAAAGAGATGGCACTGAGATGAGTAAATTGCTTTCGAATATTTTTTGAGTTTCTAGATGAACTTGGTTCAACACAGTAATACTGGGTAAGTTCTTATTGGAAATGATTTCATGATGTTATTGTTTGAGTGCTAATTGGGGGTTGCCACTTCGGGTTTGCAATGTCAATGAGGATGAGTTGTTGCTGAACTGAACTTAAGGATATAGTTGCCAATCGCTTTTCATTACTTTCAGCAAGTACGACGACAACAACAACAAGTTACCGTGTCTGGCACGCAATTTGCTTGCTTGTCAACATTAGAATTCGATAATAAAGACGTCTTCGCCACCGTTGGAGGCGGCTGAAAGACGTCTACGTTTCGCGTTGCAGTCGACCTGGCTCTCCCTTGTATTGCTCTCGAATGGGATGAATGCCTTCCCTCATGAGCCCTGATGGTCTCCACACTCAAGAAGGAGGACTACTCAAGTTACCTTCTGTGAATGTAAATTTCCCTCCTTCATTCGCTCAAATGCTTCATGAACATCTTAGGTCTTATTATGCAAACGAGCTTTTAGGTTTACTATAACTAGATGCAAATTCATTAGGAAATTTACAAAGAACGAGAAATAGTTGTTGAGTTCAGTGGAATTTACTGCAAATATTGAAAATCATGAAATTTCAGTAACAATAATGTTCATAGATTTTCTGCCTCATAATAAAACATTCTGAATGTATTAAAAATGACTCTCCTAGTTGTAATAATTTCTTCGGTGGTTTGCAGGACCTTAAGTTGTGGACCAGAAAAAAGAACCATTAAGGCAAGAATCGACCGAGAACAAATTAGGTGCTACCTTCACAAAGCGTCAGCGTCGAAAATCAAGCAATTTCCGGTCCCGAAGACATCAAATGCAATGACTGACATCGCCTGACAGCGAATTAGGCACTCAGCAGGAATCGGGAAGTGTGACGCTCGCAAGCACTTCTTGCACGTTTAGTTGTTGATGGCCGGAGCGACCCCGGCGAAAAATGCTAATAGCACCACATTTCCGAGTGACAGACGTCCAAATAATTCGAACAAAGCCGCTCCTCTCCATGTTGCATTTTCCTGCTGAGGTGGCGGCAACTTTTGAGGGATGCTTGATTGACAGCCCCCCAAGTTCGCGCATTGTTATGAATGCTTTCGCTGGATGATGAGTGACTCAACCGTCATCCAACGATCGCGATTGAGTGCTTTTTACGTAATTATCGACCAAACACGAAACTACGTGAGAAAATCGACAAAGTCGTTAATACAACCATTTTGGGACACGTGCCATCGAGCTTGAACAAGAAATGTTGCCCAAAAACAAATGAGAATTTGGAAAAATTTGTTTCAGATGCAGGAATAACAACAACAAAATTCGCCCGGAAATTTCAATGGATGTGCAGCTGCTCGAGGAGTCCCTTCAATAGGCATCATCCCTTATTTACAAGTCTGGCTCACAGCAGCACTTCGGTGATGGATTCACGTGCTTCACATGCCGGTGGTGGCGTTGGCGGCGTGATGCAAAGCCAAAACAACCCCAACATGCATAAATTATGGACTTTCGCTACATGTGGTTGCACAGCAAGCATCAAAACACCCCCAGACATCAGGTAAAAACATTAAAAGGTAAACAACATCGAGGGTTGCGGACCCATGCTGAGGACTTCTTCCACTTTTTGACGTTTCCAATGATCTACTATGGTTGCAGGTGAATTTATTTTAGTTTAAATTTATATTTAGACCAGGGCCAAAAAATATGCGTTTTGTTGTTTTTTGTTGTTTGGACATTTCTTGGGCAATAGAATGAAAATTGGACGTTCCAAGAAGGAAATGCTGCAATTTGGTCGATTGCACACGAAAAATAGATGCATAATACCTCGATTTCGATCAATAACATCGAATAATTCAGTTTGCCACAAGAAGCGTGCTTTAATATTGCATGAAATGCAAAAATTCTGAAGAGATCTTTCCCTTGATTTACTCCATGGTTTGCTTCCCTAACATACTTTTGTATTTTTTGTCAAATTTAAACTTTTTCTATTTACATTTTCGTCATTATAATTATTCAATTGAGTGTATTTTTTGACTACCTGAACTTCTTCGAGACTTCTTCACTTGGAAACTTCTTCCTCCACTTTGAAAGCAATACCTTTATGCGTTGCTCCCATTCAGCAATTCTTCCAATTTCCCGAATTTTCCAAACATCAAAGATTAAGGGTCTATCGAGCGATCAATGGCAGCAATACAGCAATTTGGATGACAATAGGCTGGCAGCTTTGGGTGCGGATGAGCCGGCATGTGGATGGTGCGCTTCGGACAACAAGCAGGCCCAAAGTGGCCCAAACCGCGACACCTGACGTTGTGGCCATTAGCGCAATTAGTGCGCCATTCTCGTCACCCGCACATCAATATTAGACACGAAATTGTCTCTCATGCGGCCATCGAGCTCACAACATACAAGCGGTCGTAGGGCCGGTTTAGGAGAAGCAGGTCATCATTTTGGGCACGCACGTCTCACCGACCGCATAATTCATAATACATCTTGTTCTATTAGTGTTATTGTACTGAATCGGTCACATTATCTATTCGTATCTGAATGCGACTGATTTCAACTGAGCAATTATAATTACAGAGAATTGTGCAGGAATTTGGCATGTATCACATAAACAATTCACGGAAAATTACGCTAACTTAGTTAAAATATTTTCAGCTTGATTAGTTCAGATGTATGAACAAATATCAGATCTCAAAATAAATGTGGTCAAGTCAAAGCATAAACATAAAATCAAAGGGACACGTGTTCTTACTAAACAAGTTTTTGCTGACGGCAAGAAAAATCTTTTTGTTGCGAGTGCGTGCCCATTCCCGTTGCGAAGAGGGCGAGCAAACTGTGAATTACCAGCAAACAAGTTTCTAAGATGTAAAATTTAGGGGAATACCCTAATAAACAAAGAAGACCCCACAGATTTTTCGTGTGCAACATCCGCACCATACTCAGTCTCGAGTAATTAACGCTGTCGTGAAGACGTGTGCAAGTGCTGAACACAAGTGGACTTTTGGACTATGTTTCATATAATTCGAGAAGTTATTCGCGCATAATTTAATTGAGTGTGAACTGTGAAGTTTAATTACCCATCCATATTTTGTGACAACACACCATTTGGTAAGTTGATTTTTCTCTTTTTTTTGTCTGATAAAGAAATAATATGCGCAAGAAATATAATCTATAGCCGCTTTCGATTTGGCACTTTGAAGCGCTTCGGAAGCACTTCAAAAGCAGTTGTCAAATAAATAAATACAAATATCTTTTGATTTGCCTGAAAGAATTTGAAAGCAATGCACTA
>JARJDZ010008909.1:0-52827 GCA_030264555.1 Aleochara sp. GC000083 | reverse complement strand
TTAATACTTATCTTTGTAATTAAATACCAGGATAAAATGAAATGTTGATGACTTTATGATGAAGCCCGAGGTAGAAACTATAATTTTTGAATTTATTGCTATTTTAAGAATTGGTACACCGAAGTAATTAGATTTGAATCAGCTAAATAATCACCTTTTTAAAATATCCTGATAAATTTCAAAAAGGTACAATTTTGAGTAGTTATCCATAGGAATTTGAAATTTAGTACATCAGAAGGAAATTTTTTTTAGGTTGTCCTTATAATTTTGGTATCCTGAAGTGTAATTATCACCTTGGATGAAGATTATTTTAGTTTATTTTTCAGTTAATAATTACAATTTGGAAATTGATGATTGCCCATAATTCATTTAATTAATTTTAAGAATTATTCATTTCTTTTTTAGTTTCTCATATTATAACTTTTGAAATATAAGAATTAAAGTTTGAATACATTTTTGTTAATCTAAGAGAAACCGAACTGCTAGAATTATTTATAAACGATTTATTTATCCTAATATGCTGAAATGTCAATTATGTCAATTAAATGTAATATAATGTAATTAAAATTGAAAAATTTCATTAATTGGGACGAAAGTCGATTGGTCCATAATATCATCAAAATATCTGAAAATAATAATTACCAATCAATTAGTGAATTATTTGTAGATCGATTCTTATAGATTTTATATCTTGATTTGTAAATTATTTGAAACTTTAATGAGAAATTAATCAACGGATAAATTGCATAATTACTTTATTCAAGTATGACTTTCCGTTTTTATACTAAAAATAGCGACTAAATTCTTATCAATTTTCAAACAACTTGAGTGGATATTTCCCACATCTTTTTTTATAGAGGGGCTTTCACGTGGATAAAGGAAACAGTCAATGAGTTGGTTACTAACAATAAATCACTGTAATTCCCTTGGAGCATCATAATTTCCTGTCATCCGACTCATGATTCATAAAAAATATTACCTAATAAACTGTACCACAGTTTAAATTCCATAAATTCTTCACATTCGTTAAGTCGTATCTATAAATAGTTTAGTTTTGATTCAATATTTATATATTCTTGAACATTCTTGAAACTACTACGTTAAACCACGACCGCAGATAGATTCGAAATAAGGCGACATGCGACGACTTTATGATTGTTATTGCTTCCTATTGTTTCAAATTGCATAAAAAGCGATATTATGACTCATGCACGCGGCATACAATTCCCATGAATAATCAGCAGTTCAAAAATAACATCGGAACAAATTTGAAGCGCAAATATAGAAACGCACTCGACTAAAAATATCCCAATCGCCATAAATAACATATTCTAATAAGTGGATTTCGCAATTTGGTTATCATTCATTGCGATTTTATTAATCGTATAGACATGCAATTAGAATTTAATACGTTTAAATTTGCATGCAGACTGAATATTTAATTTGTAATCAATCAAATGCATAATTAGTAAATTTGCGATTCAGAATGCCTTTTCTATTTGAAGTCGGGTGTTTTGTTTGACGCAGTTTAAAATTGAAAAATGAACTCTTTATTTTCACATGAGATCGTAAATATTTACATACGTAGTTCCTGTTAGTGTCATAAATGATTAATAGCATATTGTATTTTTTGTTGTGTACTTAAATTCAATTTCAATATTATCAGAGTATTTATATTTTTATCTTATTGAAGTGTGTAATGTTAGTATTTTTCTTATGTGTTACTAGTGGTCAAATTATTTTTTTTATTTGGAAATAAAAGAAGTGACATAAGGGTATACAATTTATTGTACAAGTGAAATAAAAATAAACAACATATTTTATTTCTGATTATGTAAATTAAAATACACTATGATTACGATGGTTAGAAAAATTTCAAATTTATAATGAGCCAAATTGAAGCAAATTATAACGATTTACTGATTACAAAAATGGAAGAAAAAATAATTTCTGCAAACATGTTAAATGCCAATTTTTTTAGAGTTAGATAAAATTGTTATAAATTCACAAATTGATTTATAATTCTGTACTTCTCTTCTTTAATGTTTAATATTGTTGTTCATATTGGCATGATACAGATTTTGAAATTATCAATTATATTAGAGAATGTAATTCAATTCGCGTTAATTATTATTCAAGTTTGACAAAAATAATTGAGAAAGCATAATTTTAATATGAGAATTGTTTAAATAAGTTTCAGATCAGTCAAATGGAAAATACATCAAATGAAGTTCAGAATAGTTCAAATGCAAATCAGATTAGTACCACTATTTGTTAATAAAATTCAGTTTTTATAGGTAAATTATTATCATAAAATCCGAATAATTTTAAATAATAATTTATTTCATTTCTAGACTGAAATTCAAAGAATTGAAATTCATTTGATTCGTTCTCTAATTTATATTTTTATTTTATTTAATACTCATTTTCATTTGAAAACCTTAACTGGAAAAGGTGTACACTTAAATAAGAAGGTAATGCTCTCATTAAATAAATAGAATAATAAACATTTATACTTAATTAATTAATAAGAAATGAATCAGTATGATAAAATTTCATTTGAATTCTATTTTTAATTTTTAAAATAAATATGATAACGTGTGTATTTTCCCATATTCCACAATTGCACGTGTTTTCGTTTTTCCGTTAACAAAATATTGAATATAGTAAATGATTCATTTAAAATTGTTGTAAGTTTTACCTCACGTACTGATAAGATATCAGTTTTACATACGCAAGACATTATCATGACAATGATCCTCTACGCATTTCTCACAAGTCAGTTATTGTCAATTCGTGTCACCACAGTTTTAAATTTTATTTTCCAAACAGGACTGGACGTCATAACATGAAATGAATTTACGTCAGTGACACTGCACATTTCAGTTATTTGTGATTTTGTAACAAAACTATTTGTACACTTTCGCTGCAGTGAATTCCATTACGTGCCTGAATTATTACAACAATGCTACGTTAACTTTTGAACACTTTGAACCTGACGTCATATAATATTTCACTGAGTTATTCTTAACAATTTAAATACTTTAAAAACTTATTATTTTTTAAGCTATAGATATATTTAAATAATAAACAAATTAAAAAAATGAATGGTTTAAAATATTTCTATAGAAACTTAACATTGTGGCCAAAAATGACGTCCAAAAATGTAATCTTTTGTTAAAAATGACTATAAAAACCTGGATTAAGTCAAATTCCAAAGAACTTTGACGTCATTCAAGAGATTTAAAATCTTGCCAAAATTTCTCTTTCAAATATCAACCATGAATTTTGTTTTTCTGACATTTCAAAATGTTCTCGAGCATCTATGATATAATCTGATTGTATTTAAGTGCAAAAGCAACTATTTCTCGTATATAATGGGTAATTTTGTTCAAGGAAGTTTTATTCGAAAGGAGCACATCACAAACACGCCTGAACATTTGTTATTATTGTTCAAAATATCATTTCCAACTCTCATCTTCACGAGTTGCATTAAAATACAATGCGCACATGTGTGCCGCATGTTTCAATGCTTTATTTTATGATATAAGATATAATTTCCTGATGTTTTCTTCCATTCTCTAACGCCATTGTGCCCATAAGAGGCATTAAACAAATTGCAAAAGAATTCAATTCGAGTGAGGCAACTTCTCATGGATAAGACATGCTGGTAATTGTATCCGCGTAAATTGAATGTAATTGCATGAAATAACAATTCCGTATTGTGAAATAGTTCATATACGTTTACTTGGTTTTTGATGGATGTCTGATGAAGAAGTTTGTCAATAGGTTTATATAAGATTTATCAAGGATTCTTAAAAATAATTACTGACTATCTTATTTTCTATTTGTATAGAATTATGTTAATCTGCAATTTACTTTTGACTTTTTATTTTTTTCTGATTTTAGTGAATTTTAAATCTTATTATTTTACTGTAAACATTCTACTGATTCACTTATTTAATTTTTTAGTTCTACTTGACCCAATTTAATGATTTATCATTGTTTACTCACAATTTATGGAATTATTTCAAACATTAGTTTATAAGTAAATTGTGAAAAACTTTAATGTATATGCAGAATTGCAAATTGTTAGCCTTTTAAATCGATTGATATATAACACATTGTGTAAACTTTCCATAAATTTAATGGTGAATACGTGACTTTGTTAAAGTAGGCATTTTACATGATGGGCTTGATTTTCCTGTCTTTTATTTCAATTTTTATTTTATTTGTAAGCTTTCTAACCATTATTTAATATAAATTCATAAAATAAATTTCTTGTAAATTTCTTATTACACTTCAAACATTACTTTTTGTTCTAAAAATTCATTAAATTTATAATCCAACCATTGAATTTTAAAAAATTCTTATATTCGTTATTCCAACACATTGATTTTTTAATTTATCTTGCGTCGAATTGAAAATTCTTACTTTATTTCTTCCATTCCTACATAAAATCGTTCTCGTTTTTTTGTGATTTCAATGAACATATTTTTTGCAATAGTAATTCAGAAAGTATAAAAGTTTAGGCTAATTAGAAATCAGATTTGGTCAATATAATTGAAAAAGTATAAATTTATCAGAAACGAGTAAATGCACTTTCAGATCAAACTCAAATTTGAGAATTCATCAAATTCGGAAGAGTTTAATTAAAAATCAGATTACTGACACTCAGTGTTAATAATTAAGTTTATTATAAGAAAATTATTGGTACAAAACGGTAGAATATTAATAATATTAATGTAGCAATAATTATAGATCAGTTTATAAAAACTATTTAAATAAAATTATTGAATGAATCTGAATTACATGTGATATTTTCTGAATTTCAAATTACAATTTCTGAGAAACATTTTATGAATCGATATTCCATTAATAATATTTGAATTTAAACTGGCATTTTTTTGATACTTTGTTTTCACTTTTCTGAAATGTAATTGATGCTTTTTGAATTACATCTGGAAAATATATAGTAGATAAAGATTTGAAACATTAAATACTCAATCTCATAAACAAAGCAAATTTTGTTTCAATTATTTATATAGAAACCAATAAATTTAGTATAAGGATCAGTCCAATAATATAATACTTAATTTTTTATCAATGATCCACGCAATTTCAAACCGAATATGAAATATGACTGCATTCATCAACGATGTGAAAATCTGCACTTAACGTCATTTCTCTTGCTTGCTTGTTTGCCATTTATTACTATTATTACATGGATGACGTCCCTGTACAATGAACGCCCGCTGTTCCTGTTTATTACATCAAGTCGAGATGAAATGTGCAAAATTACGTCAGAACACAAGCAGCATGTGAGATATAGTTGAAGATAGTCTCAGAGGAGGATGTGAGTGTATCTATTCGTATGTGTAATGTAGATAGCGTTATTTGATTACACATCATAAAAGTCGGAATAAATTACCTCTTGGAATAACTTTTTCCCCCTAGGAACAGCTAAAAATAACTTTGTTCATGCATGTGGTTCGTTTTCAGTTTCGATTGTTGACTTTGCGTTTTGCAAATGTGTTCATATTTAATGTTTGACACGTATTCGCGGATTTTCATTTTCATTTGCTTTAAACATCAAAAGCAATGCAAAGCAAAGATGGCAATTAAATTCAAATTTAAAATTTTATTATTCCTACAATTTCGATTTTGGTTTTAACTATCATCACTTCAGTTAACAAGTTTTAAGATAGGTAGTAAATATATTTTTTTAATATTGCATTATATTGCAATTTAAAAAAGTTTCTTGATGCATGCAAAATTTATTAGTACACTAAATTTTTAGTACCGGATATAAATCTTTCTGCAAAGCACAAAAACTGTTTTTTTCCTTTTCAATAAAACCTCTTATGATGTTAACTTTTTTATTGCAAAATCGAAGGTAAGTGGTGCTATCAAATGGTGAATTTTCATGATGAGATCAATTAAGAGGACATTGGCAGCCGCTCCTCTTTTTTCCTTCAGAGGTCAATATCCTGGTTTTCCCAGTAAATGATGGGCCCATTATGGCTAATAATTGATGCATTTGGGTAAATTGGGAAAATTGCCTTCGTTAGGTTAACGTCCCTTGTGGAAATTTTCTTACATACCCATACAAATTATTGATTAAATATTAGTATTGCAATTATCTCAAATTTGCCCAGCTTTTATAAGAATGATCCTTATAGAATTTCTAAAGATTATATCACAACAATAATCAATTATATATAGAAAATTCATACCCAGAAATAATAGAACATTAGCAGGAATATAAATATAAAATTATAAATTATGGAAATATTTGAAATTGAAACAAAAATGTTTCTAAAGTTTATAATGGGAAAATGATATTGCATAAATTTGCTTCCACTAAAATAATTAACTTTTAAATAATAATTATTATTATAATAGAAAAAAGGTCTTATTTAAATGGAGGGAAAACTTTCATTATTTTTAAGAAAATATTTTTTCTAAGACGGTATATTACATATTAGAAATTTTTTATTTTCTATTAATCTTAATAATAGATTTATTTTTTATATTTGCTTTATACTAACTGAACATGTGTAAAGTCTAGAAAATAAAAGTTTAATAGAATGTTCATTGACAAATTAATAATAAAATTAGAAATAAAGTTAAAATAAAGTTAAAAATATTTTTCATCTAATTTATTTTCTTTGTATTTCCTAACTTCTGGTAATGTTTAAAAATTGTAATTATACATTCATTACGTCTAGAACTAAGAATATAACATGTAATCTACAAAACCTAGAAGTAAATTTAGACATTTGTATGATATCTTCTAAAAAAATAATTGTACTTATTTTTTTTTTGTTAAAATTTTCATTTTCTAGCTTATTTGAATGTTACTTAATTAAACAAATAGTAAAGTAGTTTACTTGAAATTTTTACAAATGCAATATAACTCAGCCAAATAATTTTGTCATCATTTCATATTCTTCAATTACAAGAAACTAATAAATAAATTATTAATTAACCACTTTCAATGATAAAGATATATTTCGTTTAAATTGTTTTCTTTACATTTTCTAATTTCTGGTAAAATTAAAAGTTGAAATCATGTTTTATTACGACTAGAACTAAGAATATAAAATATAATCTACAAAACCTAGAAGTAATTTTAAACATTACCATCTTATCTTCTAGGAAAAATAATTGTACTTGTTTTTTGTTAAAATATTCATCATCTAGCTTATTTGAATGTTACTCATTATTTAAAAACTAGTAAAATAGTTAGTAATTTAACAAACGCATCTCAGACGTACAATGTTGTCCATTATTTCATAATCAATTTTCAAGAACTAATAAATAAATTATTAATTAACAACTTTCTAACAATTCCTAAAGCATTTTATCAAAAAAATTATGGATTACAACTAACTAATAGACTAGACATAATAAAAACAATAAAAATCTAAAAATGCAACTACCACACGAAGACATAATACTTAAACTTATCAATCGTCAATTTCAAGACGCTGAGTATTAAACAATAACCGCGCGCTAGCAACAAATTACGAAGAGGACGACGTGGATTCATACGAAGATTCGACGTCCTTTCGTTCGTCCTCGCTTGAATTGCTGCTGTTATAGTTGTCCATGAAATCTGTGCAATCGCCATTCACACCAAGAATGTGATTGATTTCGTTACGGACGAGAAAGTCGGTTTTCCTCTTCGGCGAATTCCCACAGGCGCATTTGGCGAACTTCTTCGAAATCTCGAACTGATTGATCGCATGCTTACAGCGTCTCGTGTAGGACATCCTCTTGTAGGAGTTCATCAACAGCTCCTTGTGGATGAGGAATGTGGCTGCATTCGCAAGATCCACGAATGGTTTGTAGCGATCACTGCAAAAGATTCCACAATTGAATAATGACATAATCATTACTGCTAACTTATAAGTACACATTGTTGGTTATTTATAGCTGTTATTTTTAGGGTTCAATTATTTTAAACCAAAACGATGTAATGGAAAAATTTCCATGTTTAATGAGGAATTTGAAGTCGTTGAGTAAACAAACTGGAATGACCTCTAATTAAAAATTTCAACTATTATTTCAATCAATTCAAGGTCGTTTGTAGTCCACTCGAAAATAAATGCGGACTTCCGAGTAATTAATATTTTGGCAATTATCTTGAGATGTTAATTATGAATTACCTCAGTGTTGAACGCAGATATTGATATCCGGAAGAACCGCCAGTTCCAAGTTGTATGGATCCAATCATTCTTTGTACCATTGCCATATGATTAACTGAAACCCACATAAAGATCCATTTAGAACAATATAACAATATAATTAAAAAATGCAAGAATGGGAAATGATTTTTTTTGATAACTTGACCAAATTCAAATTTACAAGGTGGAATAATTTCGATTTTTTGTTTAATAGGGAATCTAGAAAACTGTAATAAATTAAAAAAAAACTAATTAAGCATCCATGTGTTTTGAGACAAATTCAATACCGTTTTCTAAAATTATTTATCATCCTTTGTTATTGTGCTATAAACAAAAGTTAGATTTTTATCATTTTCGAAAAATTCTCATAACTTTTTTGCTAGTTATACAAAAAAAAATTTGATTATTAAGTTACTTTTTTGAGTAGATTATTGGCAAAGCTAAGAATTTTTTAATCGCTGATTTTTTGTGTTATGACTTAAGGTTAGATTATTTAAAATACAAATCATATCTGATTTTTTAAACAATAAGTATAACATCTAGGGTTTCGCACAAATTGTATCTACTAATTTCACTAATAACGAATAGCAGTAATAACAGATTGTTTCTTTTTAATGTAAAATAGCAAAAATTCTGGAATGATCGTTTTCACGAAAATTTGTTTCGTTATCTTAATATCATCCAAAATATCTATCGCAAAGTGTTTATGTAATAAATAAGTAAAATTTATGCGAGACCCTAAATGTTATAGTTCATTTTAATCAGAAAATGATTTAAAATAATTAATTAATAGCATTTTTATGATATATAATTTAAATACGATTTAGCAACTTATAAGACCAAAAAAATCATCAATTAAAAAAAGTTTATCTATCTATAGCAAATCTACTCAGAAAATGTCCTAATAATACAGAAATTATATTAATGTAACTACCAGAATAAAAAAATTGTTCGGAGCTTTCGAAAATGCCAAGAATCGAATTTTTCTTTAGTGCTGTATAACAAAAAACGATACAGAATTTTTTGAAAACAACATTGACTTTGTCTCAAAAAAAACAACGCGGATACCTAATTACGTACTTTTCCTAATTTCTTACCGTTTTGCTGATTCCCTACTCATTTTTTGTTTTCAAGTATCTAATTCAAAATGAATGAATATACTTACATCGCCATTTGCAAATCCCTGCATCAATATCAATAAGCAGCATGATGATGTGATGACTGGTGGAAAACATTGGAGTGTCTTTGTACAAGCTGATGACAATTGCTGCCTGCATGGCCTTCAATGACAGCTTGCGTTCACCACGTTTCATCAACGCATTGTGCATTTCCTCGTTGAAGACGGTCTCGAAATTCTGCCGCTTCCGGTCGTCGTCCTGCTGCTTGAGGTCCTCTTCGACGGTCGCACGATAATGTGCCCAAAGGTGCTCTACGTGTGGGGTGTGTTCCAACCATCGTTCGACCAGCCTCAAGAGGGTTGGTTCCGTAAGAGATTTTTGAATTTCGTCCAAAGCGTTCTGCAAACCGAAATTTCATTTTTTCAATTGTAATCACAATTATTTCTTTAATCATCTCTTCGATTAATTGATTATTAGTTACTAATTAACAAATTGGTATGCACAAAGAATATGATGGATAAGTAATTTTATACCTCATCTTTTCGGAAAACTGTTGTATAAGATTGGTTGAATTTAACTGTACGATTTTCGGGTTTCATTCCAAGTTTATTTTCCAGGATGCGGAATTGCAAGCTTTGGAAACCGGAAGCTGTCGTTAAGTAATCACGGAACTCGAGGAAATCCATCGCTGACATTGTCTCCAATACATGAACTTGGTCATTCAGAACCTGGAACAAAAGATGGTTTTTTATTTGGTCATATTTTTGAATTATCAGGAATTTTTTAAAGTTGAGGTTGTGCGAAAAATTAAAATGAATAAATTAATTAATGATGAATTTTGAAAACATAATTTCTTATTTGTTCCTCTAAATTTTTACTAAAGTTGTGGTTTTCTATAGGCAACCTGTTGTACTCTAAAAGTTTATATTCGAAATAAGATTTCTCCATTATAATTTCAGCAATTGGAAGTTACATTATGAACTATAGAGTATAACTTTCGAGTGCCATTGGTATTCAAAGACGTTCTTCCTCTTTTATCCTGTTTCTCTAACTTTAGATCAAGGATAAACAAAAAATGTCCTTTATTTTCGCGGGGAAATATCCTTATCTCAAAATTTAGAAATTTATTTAATTTGTCATCAACCTATATCAATAATTCTTATGTAAAATTTAAATTTTACATAAAGATAATATTCAAAATATTAATTCTTTTGTATTTTAAACCACCACTTTTAAATTTTGTTTATTTACCTTTTTAATATACTCCACCCACATTTTTACCTTGGCAACAATAATTAAAATTACAAATGTTAATTTGCAAAAAAGTATTTAAAATGCAAATTTCACGAGGTTATTATATTGGCATTTCACACACGTGTGATATACGGCGATTTATCTTATCAGAAATTAATTGATGAAATCGCCCAAGAAACAAAAGAAAAGAAGCAAAGAAATAATATTCTATATTAATTGTTAGTAACATACATATGCTTCGGTAAAAAAAAAACAATTATTAGTGTTAAAACGTGTCTGTTTATGCATCAGCAATAGTTTATGCAAGTTTGTTACTTAATAATTGTAGATTTCCACTCCGATTTTTAATTATGCAGCATGTCGTGCGTTTGAAGTTGAGGGTCAACGCATGCTTATGATAGAACAATTTGATAAACAACATAGAGAATTCATCGCCATGCAATTTATTATTATTTTGCTATCTCAAATTATGTTATTCAGAATAATCTACCGGCTGAGTAAGGGAATTGCTTGGTCACTATGAGTACAAAGTGCAAGAAATTTTATTTGTCTGGTCATTGCACCAACTCTCATTTTGTTTATAAGTATTCCCAAAATCTAAGGAAATTACGAAATTGTATTGCTCATTTTAATAATAATAATATATTCAAATAGTCAAGTATGTTTTTCCTAAATTTTCCGGTCTAATTTATTATTCAATGTCATTACATCAATCTAGATAAGTTCAGTCTACGCAAATTAAATAAACAGTATTGCTCAATATCTATGCTTAAATTCAGTTTGAAAAACATATTTTTGCAAAACGATTACCACCTGTTTTTGTTGTTTTGGAGTTGACATGTAAATTGTTTATGAAAAATTATGAGATTACAATAAACACATGTATTTTATTACGTTTTCATTACTTTTATAACAAAGATTTTTTGTTATTTACTTTTCCCAGAAAAAATATGCTGTAAGAAAAAATTTCCCCCAAGATATTTTTCAACGTTTCTTTTTTTTAATCGTAATAATAGTCAAAAGCCTTGAAATAAAGATGAAGAGATATCTAATCTTGTAAACAGTTTTTACAATGAATAACTCGAAAAAGAATTTAAAAATTTCAATAGTACTGTATTTTTGCATGTTTCAAAAACATAACACATAATTGCAAAAAATAATAATTATTTATTGTTACGCAAAATTCTTCTAATTTTGAAATAATTTTCTTGTAACTATAGCAACAGGAAGCCAATTGCGGTTGCTTCAAGTCATTTAATTAAATAAATATTACAAATTTAATGCAGTATAATATTTTCAAATTAATTGGGGTACTTTCAGTGAAAATACAATAACTTAAAAAATGATAATTGATGAAGTAATTAGATAACAGTAGATAACAAATTTTTTGCTGAAAAGATAATTTTTCATTTATTTTAATTGATTATTTTCCTGATTCAATAATCAGCAAAAATTGACTGAATTGTTCTGGTCGGAAAATAATATAGAATTCTCTCTCAAACCCAGAATTTATGAATAATTTCAAATTGGCATAAATATCATAATCGAAATATCTTTCAGAAAGAAAGTGTTGAATTGATCCTTCCTTAATTAGCAATAAAATTGGCAAATGCTATTGTGTGTCTTTGTCATTTTTTTGATAAGATTTGAAATTCACGAAAAACAAACATGATTTGAAATATTAGGTGAAATATTCGAATTTAATTGAAGAGAATCACGATAATTCATGAAGAGAGAATTTCTCATTTATTTTAATAGACTTTTTCCCGGGTTCAATAAGCCGCAAAACTGACTGAATTATTCTGATTGGAAAATAGAATAGAATTTTCTGTCAAACGTGGAATTTATAAATAATTTCAAATTGGCATAAATATCAACATCATCAATCTTTCAGAAAAAAACTTTTGAATTGATCCTTCTTTAATTAACAATAAATTATCAATTTTTATTTGATAAGATTTGAAATTCACGAAAAATAAACACGATTTAAACAATTAGCTGAAATATTCGAATTTAATTGTAGAGAATAACAATAATTGATGAAAAGATAATTTCTTATTTATTTTAATTGACTTTTTCCTGGTTCAATAACCAGCAAGAATTGACTAATTGTGCTGGTCGGAAAATAATATAGAATTCTCTCTTAAACCCAGAATTTATAAATAATTTCAAAGTGGCATAAATATCAACATAGAAATATCTTTCAAAAAGAAACTTTTGAATTGATCCTTTTTTAATTACAAATACGTTTGACGAATGCTCCTGCGTTTTTTATTTGATAAGATTTGAAATTCACGAAAAACAAACACGATTTGATTAACGTCATTATTAAACGTAATATTAAATTGTTGATGTTATTTCGTAGCAAATCATGATAATTTTCTAGGAAATACAACGCGGTACGATAATATTTAGTTTTCTTAACAAAAATATTTAATGATAACAAATGTCATGTTATTATTGTTGACTAAAATCTATATAAATGTATCTTCCCCAAAACGAGACCCATAATAAAATAATAAAAAACGTTATTTAAAAGATGAAATAGAAGAAATTTTAAATTATGAAAAAAATAAAAATCCTACCTTTAAAATCATCACGATTCTGTTGAGCCTTTTAATGATCTCTGTTGTATTGATATGTTCATAGTCCTCATGGGCCTCACAAACCGTCAGCTCATCTCGTACCAAATCCAAATCGTACAAGATCTGCTTAAACCACAATTCATAAGCTGAAAAGGAAAACCATCATCGATAAATGTATCCTTCTTGAATGCACCCTGAGAAAACTACTTTGATGTATGATAATGAAGAGATGTTCATCATGCCCGACAACAGCGCCATCCTCTTCGGCCTTTTTGGCACTGACCATCCTCTGCGCGTCCAGAATCTTCCCCAGCATCAAGTACTCATGATAGTCGATCTCCTCGCCCTCGTTCTTCTCCACCCTGAATCACCAAAAATGCAGAAATCGGGGATGTTAGAAACGATGAGGAAATGCAAACGTTTGGAGTGCAACACTTACGGAAATTTACCGAATGGGCAGGTCATTTTGTCGCTCGTAAGCTCGTTAACTCTTATCAATCGAATGTTTACTCTGCGGGCGATTCGCTCACACTTTGCGTGCTTCGAAGGTTCGATTTTGGTTTTATAGTCGCACTACTCGCAAGTCTCTTAGATAATTATGATAATAGCACGGGCGGTTTTCGTTCGTTGGAGGCGTGCGTCTTGCGCATCCAATGGATTCGATGTGCGCGAATTCGGCCGTACAAAATACCTATAAATGCGCAAAATAATTTCTAAGGCCTCGTCCAGTCCGTATTCATTACACGCTCGCCCAATGTGATCCGACCTACAGGATGTGCCCGAAATGGGCAATGGCGGGTTCACGAAGGTGAAGGATGGTCCGCGAAATGTAGCAAACAGGGGAAGGGGTAACACGCGAATTTTGTTGTTGACAAAAATCGGCAATCAGTTGCCCAATTATTTTTATTTCGTCGGATGTTCGTCGCGGGCCTTTTTTTGATACGAGTTACTAGGACCATTCCATGTGACCAAAACGTTTCTTTTTTATCAGTGGCGCTTGCTTCGCAAACACCGTTTTTTCTAAGGCCTCGTTTCCATCATATTCATTACACTTTTTTATATAGGGTATTACAATTAATCTCCTATCAGTTACAAATTCCAACAAATTACTTAGACCCAAAAAAACTATTGCTAACTGCTCTATTCAAGTTGGCTGAAAAATGCAATTTTGCAGAATAATATGAATTTTTCACTTTTATTGAATCTTGCAAATATTTGAACACACTTGTTTCAGAAGTCAATGAGGATTGATTTACGTGTACTTTTACTTGAACTCTACACGCGCAGATTTCCAGACAGAAAACGGATACTTTGACTTCATTCAAGTCTCCGAGTTTATCTGCAATCCTCCGAATGGAATTAGGACATTGCTCATTATTTGCCAGAATAGGCGACAGGACATTGCGCGTTCATGGTATGCTCATTGGCAACGAAAGTTATTGAATTGCAATGCCAAGTATTTTAATGGTTTACTTAAATTTAATAAGTGCATTCTTCAAATGGTTATATTGTTACATACGTCACCAGGAAACGTTTAAATATTTTTATGAGGATGTGTCATGGCAATTAATATTAAATTGTTGCATATGGTAAATTAAAGTAACAATTTGATTCTATGCAACTCAACGTACACTAGATAAGTTGATCATATACAATAATTATACGCTGTTGCGCAAATGTAAAATCAACTAATCTATGATGTTCATTTACATGTATTCAAATCTATGATATCTTAATCTTAATCTATGAGTACTCATTGATTAATCATGAATTAAGTTTTGTGCAACCAAACATTAAAGTTGCATATTTGGAATGTAATCAAATCACAAACTGTTTTCTATATCCTTGTTAAGATTGTATATTTATCATTATTTTACTGATTTCGAATGGGGCCTTTTTGTATTAGTTTAATAATATTAAAACATGCAGGGAACATGATGTTTCAATAACAAATAGGGAAAATGTTAAGAGATAACAAAAAAACAAATTGTTTTTTAGACAAATTCAATGTCGTTTTTACTATTTTTTTTATCGCTATTTTGTTTTCGGAAATCCACGAACATTTTTTATTTCGTTAGTGGAAAAAATATAATTTTTACATTATTAGAACATATTTTGAATAGACTATGATGATTATGAAGATTTTTAACCACTGTTTTTTGTGTTTTGATATAAAGTAGCATTTTATTAAATCTTATCTGATTTTTACCTAATTAAAAAGCAAACACTCTTTTGTTTAAAATAAACTATACAATGTAAGAATATTTCCTATTTATTTTGCCAATAATTCTTTTTGCCATACTCGAATGTGACCTGTCGAAAATAAACAAATGATTAAAACTAGAACAATTAAGCAAATTCAACAATCAAAATTATCTGTCAAAACGATCATCATTCTAGCAATTTTGCTATTTTCGAAGAATAACGAAGTTAACGTAACAAAATTGTTAGAAGTAAGATCGCTTTGATAACTATTGTTAATTATGAAATATATTTTGTCATCATGATAACCATACGTTACAATATCTCTCACAAAGTGTTACAGCTCTTATTAAACTCAGATATTACAATTTATTAAATTGCAACTTAATGTTATAACACAAAAAACAGTAACTATTTAAAAAAGTATCAAATAAGTATCGAAATAATATTTCTTATCGTTTGGCAGATTTCCTAAATATTGTTATAAATTATGTTATATATTTTATGAAATTGCTTTGTTTTGTTAAATTTTGTTGACTATTATAATATTTATCAATATCTCCTTAAAAGCTTTATAATTATTGATAATAGGAGGATCAATTAGGCAGAACCAAAAATTTTCCTTGTTTATGAATCCGTTTTTTACCTAAAGACGAAGACAAATACATAATGATAAACTTAACTCTTTCAAAAAATAATAATATTTAATAAAACACTTATCAATTAATTTTTTTGTTAATTTTGCATTTAACATTTTTTGATTGATATAAAGATGCGAAGATCCTTGAGGTGTGTCCTTATGAATATGAATTACAATTCGATAAATTCAACATGCGCGAAAATAGGGCATATTATTTTTAAATATGCTAATATTCGATATTTACGTCTGAATATTTCCAGCTATCATCAATGTTTTCTGGTTATCACAAAAATTAAATTAGCCACTCGTTAGTTATAATATATGTAATATTGGGAAATTAAGTGCGAAAATTGAGGAACAAAATACGTCGTATTTGCCAAACAGAGAGTATTCTAATCAGCTTATTTATAATTATTGGCAAATCTATTACGCTTAATACAGTTAATTATACGGACAAATACGTAAAATATAATATTTGCACAAATTATTTATGAGGAAGTGACTCTGTTGATAAAAATTTCTCAAGGCCTTGAGCTTTTTAGATGATGTCACATATCAAGTTTGAGCAAATGCAATGAAAAAGAGAATTCGTTTTTATCTCTTGAACTTTTCAAAATAGGTTGCAAATGATTAAAAAATGAATTGGTTTAAACCAGATTACAATTTTATTGAGATGATAACTTGATTACATCGTTTTTATGAACTAACTTCCTCAAATTGTTATACAATCTAAAAAATATATTATTAGAATTTAACACTAAAAGAAACATCACTAATTAGGCACAAAAAAAATCTTAATTTTATGATATCATTATCATGTTTTTCACATGATAATTATATAATAATTGTTCTATTATTAACGAATATTAATCTTAATTTTGAATATTTAAGGATTAAATAGTGTTTGTACATAAATATTATTAAAGATATGCTCTAGACGTCTTAAATATAAAAGGATTTTTCAGAAAATATAATAAATATTATAAATTGGCACCAAAAATATATGTATACATAATTTAATACTGTGCTGTTCTGTTGTATTTAATTGTATATTAATTCTGAATAAAATTTATGATAAATTTTAGAAAAACAAGAAATATAGTAATGTACAAAGTATTCGATCTGATAATAGCAACCAAACTTAAATTGCAAATTACAATTTCAAAATAATTAAATTATTAGTTTAGAATAGAAAATTTCAATTTCAACGATCATTCGTAATTTTATCGAAGAAACTGAATCAGCATATGAATATTACATAATGTGACAATTACAATTCAAATTTTTGGAATATATTATTATCTAAGATATACATATTTAAAAACAAAGATAAGTGAGAAATTACTTATAATAAAGCTCCACCAATGGTATAATAACACTCTTATTAACAAATGTATAATTTTTGCATATCCTGCAAATATTTCCTTCACCCGCTGAACCTTCTAAAGCCTCAATATTCTCATTTAATGAGAATACTTCTCACAATTAGCAACACTCCCAGTGAAATTAATTATGCATTAAGAGTAATTAATTACTTTATAAATCAATTTATTAATGAACGTAATCATGTGTTATGTGTTTGTTATAGATTAGTGAGAATGATAAGACTGAAAGAAATGCTGTGTAATATTTCTTGGAAAATCGTTTATTTCATTGAATGATAAATAATAAATGATACTACAATATCTAACTAAGTAATTGGTTGATAAAATAATTATGGAGCAATAAAAAATTAGTAAATATAAATTGAAGTGAAAATTTTGTTGTTTAAAAATATATTAATCATTCCGATAATATTTGACATTTTATTTATGTAAAACTCAAATGATAAAAATTAAGCTTTGCTAATTTATTTAAAACAGAACTTGATTTATCTCTGTAAACTCAAAAAAGGAGCAATATTGTTTAAATTTTCAATATCATAAGCAAAAGTGTTTCTAAGTTTAGGTATTTTCAGACTAAAAGCTATATAAACACCGAAGATTTGTTTATGGAAAGTTAGTCCTTCTTAAGATACTTTGTCCTGTTTAACGATATTTTTTGTTTTGTCTGAGTTTTTGCACAAGTCAATAACACATTTAAAAGATCTACTTTGAATAAATTTTCAAGATGTAATATTTTTAATCAATGATTCGTATTTTAAGTACCCCAATTGTTTATAATTAATTCGTTGATATTAGGAAGGAACAAATTCATTTCTCATAACTAAATAATTCTGTAATGAAACATTACGGCTTCTAACTGGTAGAGGTCGCAACAATTTAAACATATTTATCAATAATTATATTTCTATTAAATGTTGCTAAAGATGAAACCATTTAAAAAATGTTATTTTTTAAAATTTTCTAATCATTCTATAATTTTTCTTTTAGTTTTGGTTGTTTCGATGATCGAGTGGTTCTATATGCTTGAATTCTGCGTCGAAAGATGGCGAAATAAAACGTAAAGTTTGCATGTATGTAATGCTGCCTATAACGAAGTCTAGAAACTTTATATTTTCAGTTAGATAAACTTTTATTATAACAGTGTTTACATTAATTAGTAATGTCAATGTCTACTGAAGCAATGGTAATGAATATTCTTATCACAAGTAAACACTGTACACAGTATAAAAACATTAGCTAACTCCAGTACTTACTGCACATTATTGATGGATTAAACGGTTCTTTGTTATCACAATTAGTGCATTCTTAAACATTAACTCAATTAAACTCGTGATAACTTTTGTTGACCAGTTTGTATTTAACAGTGTATTATGTTGCTGTAGATTGCGAAGCTGTAGATCAGACACATACATAATGAAATATGTGACGGTTTTTGTGATTTTCATCGTCATTTTGCAAAGTTCAACATTTGTTGCATCCCAGAGAAGTTCTGAAGTAATCCAGGAAAAAGCTGTGAGAGGACTTACACGAAGATTATTGGGGGACAATAGCGTATACATTTTGATTAATGTTGATTTTAAACTCAAAAAAAACGACCGAGATTTATTTATTGTAAGTAGTTATTAAAGTGGTAACTAATATAATTAATTGCCAAATTTTAGTTACGTAATGTAGACAAGTACATAAATATCACTGCAAGTTCTGGAGTTGCTGCAGCTTATGGATTTCATCACTATTTGAAATATTTTTGTTCTGCACATATTTCTTGGGATTTCAATCAATTAAATCTCACCAATTGCCAGAAGAGTAGCTTCTATGAAAGCAATAAATTCAACGACAAGTAACATTTTGAAATATTACTACATTCAAGTAATTCTGATTTTTGAATTATTTTTTTTCTAGATATCGTTATTATCAAAATGCATGCACACCAAGTTATAGTTTTGTTTGGTGGGACTGGAAGAAATGGGAAGAGCACATTGATTGGATGGCAATGCAAGGATTCAATTTGGTGCCTGCAATAAATGGACAGGAAGCGATTTGGGAACGTGTTTATCGCAAATTGGGAATGACTCAAGAAGATATCGATGCGCATTTCACTGGACCTGCTTTTCTCGCTTGGTATTTATACTTTCAAATATATACTTTCAAATTTAATTCCAGAAGAACATGAAAGCCAGAGGAAGTATGAAAATTGTAAGTCAATTTTAATTCACAATTTTATGCTTGCAAACTCAGATATCTAATAGTAGATTATATTAGAGCGATACATAAATTTCACGAGTTTATTATGTCATTTCGCACACGTGTAATATATGACATTTTATCTTACTGGAGAAAAATTGATACAAAATTCCAAGAAGCAACAAAATCCGAAATTGCTTCCACAATTTTTGTTATGACATTGCAAATATCACAATTAAATCGTCAGAATTTCGTTTGAGTTAGCACATTATGATTATATTTGCCAAATCTTAAATATTTGAAAGCTTAGTAACCGGAGCACTTTGTTTTGTAAGACATAATTCATTTTTTCCACTCGTAGAAAAATGTACGTATGAGTAACTTCAGTATCATAAAATATTTAAAATGGTTAGAGTTTGAAAGAAGATCTTGAAAATTTTAGATTCCATTAGCTTATTAGAATTATATTTAATCAGTTGTTAGTTCCTGAAAACTTTCCACAACTTTGCCTAACTAATGCATAGTTGCACAAAGCTCAAATCGACTAATCAATCCATGATTATCATTTACATGTATTTAAATGCAGTAATTTAAGTTAAGTTTTGAGCAACCGAGTATAAATCTGCCTAATATTAACGAAATAAAAAATGTAACTGGAAATTAAAATTAAAAACTTCATAAATTCATGGTTCATACCCAAAATTCGACAACATTTGGATGATAGTTTAATATCATTAAAATTTTAATCATTTTTAAACATGTTAGTAGATTTAAAGGATTAATTCAAAAACAAAAAGAATACACGAGGTGTGTTTAACAACAAAAGATAAAAGTGAAAAATTTAACTGTGTCATACGAAATAGAATTTGTTTTTATAATTACAAAACAATAACCGAGTGTTTGAAAAATCCAGTGGCTACAACCCGAAAGCGTAAATCATGCCCATTAAAATGCTTTGTCAATCATTAAAATCGGTCAAATAGTTCTTGAGTTATAAGAAACAACATTTCTTATTGCAATTTACGTTAAGGGGCAAAATGCACCTGTTACATAATAAGTTATAATGCATCAAAAGTAATGTATCAGTTTTGTTTGCATTCCTCGCATTCCTCGCATTCCATTTCCCATTGTTCGTCTGTTTACTTTGCAACTGTTTACTTGTTACTGTATCTTTTCTATTCTAATTGAAGTTCATTGTTATGTTTGCTCTTCCATTGTGTGTTCGTTAGTGGGGTAGATCGTCATTATTCAGCACTTTCTTCGATTCATGCACTCAGTGCACCTGTTCAAGTTCATTCGAGAAGAACTAGTTATCTTTTCACATTTTCATCAATATCTCCGAAACGAATAACCCAAATGCTCTCAAATTTTCAGAGATTGTTTATTATTTATTCATGGACATATTCACGGATTTACTAGGTCGGAGATCAATTTGTTCATAAATTATTAATCTTAATCAATAATAATAATTGATTGTGCTTAGTTCCAAAGCGATTTTCTCCCAAACCGCTCGGTCGATTTCCACCAAATTTGAAATTTAAACTAATAACACTAAGATCCTTAACATATTGTGAATAAAAAAAGTTATGAAATTACCGGTGGTGGCATTATAGCATGAAAAAAAAATACATATAAATATCTAAAAAGCGAAGATGTGTTCACTTCAAAAATAATTTTTGAAAATCCAATTACAAAATAGCTGCAAGCATTGCGTTATGAATTAAAATTCTTCTCACACTTTTTGCAATGTTCCTCTACCTTTTGAGATCTTGGAGGTATCAGTTAAAATTATGAAAATTTCTATTTTTTTTTTCCTTAAATGTGATTTACAGATAATTTTATTTTAGGAATCGTATGGGAAATGTTCAAGGATTTGCAAGTCCTCTGAGTTCTTCTTGGCATCATCGTCAATTGCAATTAAACCAAAAAATTGTAGAACGCATGCGACAATTTGGAATTTCCACCGTGCTTCCTGCATTTTCTGGACTTGTTCCAAAAGCTTTGAAAAGGTATTTCCCAGTTCTATAAACTCTACAAAAATCCTTTATCCGCCATGAACAATAACTACCCATTTGTATGCATTGAATGGCCATACTTTCAAATTTTCAGATTGTACCCAAACACAACCATGTACCAACTACCAAGATGGAACAACTTCAACGACTCGTTTTGTTGCACCTATCTTTTAGCACCCACTCATCCATTATTTCTAAAAATTGGAACTCTATTCATGAGAGAAGTAAGTCCTTTTATTTCCTATATTATATTATATTTCCTATATTTTATTTCCTATATTCTAAAATATTGCCAAATTTAAAATTTCAGTTGGCAAAGGAATTCGGCACGGACCATTACTACAGTTGCGATACATTCAACGAAATGACCCCGTTTACAAATGACCTGGAAGATTTGCGGAAAATTGGCAGTGCAATTTATACGTCGATGACAGCCAGCGACCCTGAAGCAATTTGGTAATGCACGTCCAATTTGATTCCCTAATTTCCTAAATATTCCCATTCTTTTGCTTCTTCTAACGCTTTTTATCACGTCATTACATGCAAATAGGATAATGCAAGGATGGCTCTTCCATCACGAAATGCTTTTCTGGACAAAGGCACGTGCTGCTGCCTTATTAACATCAGTCCCCATCGTAAGTATCTCATTTTTTCTTTTTGCTAATGTTGGGTGCTTGTTGTGCCTCGCAGGCTGCTCCAAGGATGGATGTTCCACTATGAAGATGATTATTGGTCGTCATCACACGTGAAGGCTTTTATCGAGAGTGTACCCTTGGTAATTGCCTGAATTTACCAACAAGAACAATTCCTTTCGTGGTTTATGACAACTTTCTAGAAAATTATTATCTGGTTATAGGGCCGGATGATCATCTTGGATTTACAATCCGAACAGTTTCCTCAATATGAACGTCTGGAGAACTATTTTGGGCAACCGTATATTTGGTGTATGCTGCATAATTTTGGAGGGACACTTGGAATGTTTGGATCTGCAGATATCATCAATAATGTAAGTTTTCTTTAATATTTAAAATTAATCCAAATTTAAGTTTGGTGGGAAATAATCCATTTTTTTTTTTAAACTGAAGATTTTAATTTACGAAATCATAATGGCAAATTTAAATTAAATATGCGTTACTTTGTTTGCTAACATATTGCCATTTTAAATATTCATTCTTTCAAAGAACCTTTAGTTTCTAAAAATTGAGAGGGATGTTTTTCGTTCTTTGTCCGGCCACAATTTTTGATTTCTCATCATTATTCGATTAGGACCATTTTTTCTTGATTTCGAACAACAATACTCGTCACCAATCGTCACCAATCACCAATCACAAAAATAGGTCGATTTTGTAGAAATTCAGCAACGATTCGCAGATGCAAATTAGGTTCATAATGTTTTATTAACAACCAGCTTTTTCAAATGGTCCCAAAAAATTTTTTGTGCAATCTTTAGGTCTTCTATAATAGAAAAAGTATTTACATGATGGTCTGACTCGACAAAGTCCATAATTTTATTGAAATTTTTAAAAATTAGCCTTCCATTGTCTGATATTGCAAATATTGTTTTTTTTACTTTGTTACATCTATTACATTCATTTAAATAAACTTCATAAAATTCACCAAAATGAAATTAACTAAATAAAAATTGGTCATAATTATCTATTACAATATCAGAATGTAAAATACTACTTACATTTTATAGAAAAAAACTTGATAGTGTCCATCTTTGATCTGAAACAAAACTGAGTAACTAATTTCAAAATTGTTATAACAATTTTAACATATTTTTTGTATGAAATCACATCTTTTAAACATCATCATGTGTAATCCGATCTGTTTTACACAACATCAAATACAAGTAACTAAAACCATATATTGCAAAAATAATGGATTTCTTTTTACTATGTTAAATTGTTATATTCAATCAGAATCTAATAAATGTTTATCTAAATTTTGATAAACTTTTATTAACTGTCTACGAACTGTTTAAAGTAAATTCTAGACAACATATTATACACATGAATGTAAAATTGCCTAATGTGAAGCCCATTTTGTACTATAAATTTTATAATTTCAATTACTTTTTACAGCGGATTTTTGAAGCAAGAAAAATGGAAAATTCAACCCTGATAGGAACTGGAATCACCCCAGAAGGAATTGATCAAAATTACGTCATCTACGATCTCATGTCTGAGATGTCTTACAGAAATCAACCTGCAAATTTGGAAATTTGGTTTAAAGATTACTCGATTCGAAGATACGGCAAAGAAAATCCAAATGTAATTCAAGCCTGGGATATATTACGGGTAAATTTTACTATTTTCTTAAAATAATTTCATAATAACTTATGCATTTTTTGAACATTTAAGAAAACCGTATATAGTTATGATTCCATACTTCTCATGAGAGGAAAATTTGTTTATAACCGTTCTCCTCGAACAACATTACATCCATGGACATGGTACAATAAAACAAGCCTTTTTGAAGCCCTTAAATTGTTATCTTCAGATCTAAGAATGTTGACCAATGACAATTATCGACATGATGTAATAGATCTTCAACGACAAGTCCTCCAAAATCTTATTGATGATATCTATGTGATCCTCATCAAGGAATTTAGAAGGAAACATTTGGGTTTATTCGAGTATGTTGTCAACATTCAATTTAACAATAACTTAACTGTAATGAATTTTCCAGAATATGGAAACATAAAATGCTTCATGCTATGGACTTGACAGAAAAGGTTTTGAGTTTGGATAAGAAATGGTTACTTGGTAAATGGTTGAATGCAGCAAAAGCCATCGCTGATAACGATGAAGATCGAATTTTGTATGAGTATAATGCAAGAAATCAGATTACTTTGTGGGGTCCAAATGGTGAAATTAAGGATTATGCAAATAAACAATGGAGTGGTATGCAAATTTTATTTATATAGTGTTATAATAATATAAAAATATTTTTTTATAGGAATTGTGGAGGATTTCTTTATTCCACGATGGAAATTATTTTTGGAGCACATGTCAGATTCTTTGAGTCATAATATTCGATTCAATGAAAAAGGGGCTCGACAAGATGTTTTTGAAAAAGTTGAAGAACCTTTTACATTTTCACGGAAAGTTTATCCAGTTGAATTTTTGGGTAAGTTTACAATTTTTTTTTACGGTTGAACAAAAATTATAACAATATAGGAAAAGAAAGTTCTTTTTTTTAGAGTTTCATATCTTTGAAAAGATGGCATCTCATTTGGTACTCTTGAAATATGTGAAAATTAAAATTTAACAAGGAATCGATTTTTAGAAAAATTTCTAAGTCGTTTTTCTAGAAGTTTTTTGAACTTTATTAGTAACAAATTAATAAAGCTGTCGTTGTTTCAGATGTTAATCAAATTAATAAACTGAATCAGAAACACAGTTAAACATTATGGGAATAGGAAGTTTATTATTTAGATTTTCATATTTTAGAAAAATGGCTTTTTTCATTCAGTATTATTCACATATTTGGAAATGAAAATTTAACAGGAAGTTGATTTTTTGTAAATTTCAAAGTCTATTTTACAAGAAATTAATTCAATTTTATTAAAACAAACAAATAAACTGTCGTTGCTTCAGGTATTTAGCAAATGAATAAACTGAAATTGAAACCCAAATAAACATTAAAACATTATGGGGGTCAAACAGTTTTTATTTAGATTTTCATATCTTGAAAAACATGTTTTTTATTCATTCAGTATTAATCAATTTTTGAAATTGAAAATTTAACAAAGAATCGATTTTTTTTAATTAAAGTCGTTTTTCTAGAAGTTTTTCAACTTTATTAGTAACAAATAAATAAAGCTGTCGTTGTTTTAAGTCTTAACCGAATGAATCAACTGAAGCTTAACAGTTGACAGTTTATATTTAGATTTTCATATCTTGAACAACTTGGTTTTTTGTTCATTCAGCATTATTCGCATATTTGAAAATGAAAATTTAACAAGGAATCGATTTTAAACAAATTTTAAAGTCGTATTTACTAGAAGTTATTTTAACTTTATTAGTAAAAAGTAACAAATAATTAAAACTGTCGTATGGGAAAGTTTTTAGTTAGATTTTCATAATAAGATATTTATATTTTAACATTGGGGGATCAGAAAGTTTTTAGTTTAGATTTTCATATTAAGAATTTATTTATATGTTTTAAAGAAAAGGTAGCTTTTTTTTCATTCAGTATTATTCACATATTTGAAAATGAAAATTTAACAAGGAATCGATTTTTTGACAAATTTCAAAGCCGTTTTCACTAGAAATTATTTCAACATTATTAAGAACAAATAAATAAAGCTGTCGTTGCTTCAGGTGTTAACCAAATGAATGAACTGAAGCTGAAACACAATTAATAATAATTACCAGTTGAAAATGTCGCAGATTTTCACATACAGGACGATGCAAAATATTAACATGCGAATTTGTTGCAGATGATGTAAGGGAAGAATTGCTCGCAAATCAAGCGGAACTCGAAAACCTGTTTCACTACGTCCATGCAAGCGAACAAAGGAAGAAATCGCCATCAAATAACGCAAAAATACCTAATTAAATCAGCCACCATGTATACGCATACGATCGGATGCCCATGTAAGTCTGTAACAAGGGCCATTTAGTGTTAAAGGACAATGGCAATAAACGATAAGCATAACGTAATTTAATAACTGGCCGCAATTGCTGAGCGAGCACGATAAAAGAACAAGAGGAGACGTCAGGCATCACTTGGCTGGCACGAGTCATTTGGGCGTACGGCTATATAAGCAGGTATCAATTAAACGACGTGCTTTTTCCAAACACGTTTACCACCGAGTTATGTGCCTGTTATCACGCCGACAATGCCGATCATGAGGTTATATATTGCGCTGCTCTGCATTATTGCGACCGACGCGTCGTTGAAGTGCGTTACCGAAGACAACGATGCGAAGATCACCGGCATTTCGGTGCCGGATAGCGAAGTGCAGCTGGAGAGTCCGAACGAAATCGTCTACAAGGGGGTGATCTTCAAGAAGTTGGATCCGGATGCGATAGCGAGTGACCAGAAGGATGTGGATGCTGGAGGTCTAATGATGCAGCATGAAGCGCCGCCGAATTTTGACGATGTCGATGAGGAGGAATTGGTTTGTAGGTGTGTCAAGAAGCCGAAGACCTGAAGAGTTTGTCAGCAATTGGAAGTTTTAGTTGATAGTATACACCAATGTAGTTACAATCGTTTATTAATAAATAATTATATTGGCGTACAGTTTTTGGTTAAAGTTCAGTGTGTTGAAAGTTATTTGAAGATTCCTCAAGATCCTCAAGAATTTCTTCATGCAAATGCAAATTAATGAGTATAATAAAAAAAGTAGATTTACTAGAAGTGCAATACCAATTTCACGTATTTATAATGGCTTTTTAAACATGTGTAATATTCATATTACAAGTAAATCAATACAATTTTACTTCACTGTCAATTAATTCATCAAGATTATGACTGCCAAATCTGAAAAACTTTAGACCTTAGTAACCAGTGTGATTTGTTATAAATTTTAGTTACAAGTAGAAAAGATTCATTTCTACCAGTTGTAGAATAAAATCATTTATTTAACATGTGAATAATATTTAGGTCACTAGTAACACTCATACTAAAAATACTAGATTGCATACTTCTGCAAAAAAATAGTAGATTATATTATAAGTGTGAGAAATGTATAATTATAAATGAGTGAAAGATTTGAACACAAATTTCACGTGTATATTATGACATTTCGCACACGTGTAATATACGACATATTACCTTACTGGAGAAAAGTTGATACAATGTTCCAAGAAGCAACAAAATCCAAAATTAGTTCCACCACTTTTGATATGACTAATGTCACAATTAAATCCTTAGAATTTCGTTTGAGTTGGCACATTATGATTATGTTTGTCAAACCTTAAAATCTTGATTTGATACCTTAGTAACAATAGCACTCTATTTTGTGAAATGTCATTCATTAACATCACACGATAGAAGTGAAAACGTCAACAGGGGTGTATATACGAAATACAATTTGTTTTATAATTACCACGCAAAAACAGATCACTTAAACGATCATGCTCTTTAAAATGCTTCTTTAATCATCAATATCGATCAAATAGCTCTTGAGATATAATGAAAAATATTTCTTAATGGGGATTTAAATGATGGGAAAAAATGCATGTTGAACCAGATGTTACCCATTAATTCTATTATATTCGACCCTCGTGTAGTTCTCTGCGGTTGCATTCCTCGCATTCCGATCCCATTGTTCTTTGTTTACTTTGCAACTGTGTACTTGTTACTGTATCAATATTCTATTCATCGCTGCATTCCATCATTAAAGGGTTAAACCAATTACTCAACTCTTTTTTGTGGAATGGGGGAATCAAGGTCATTCGAAACGAACCAGTTCTCTTCTCACATTTTCATCAATATCTCTGAAACTAATGATCCGATTGCATTCAAATTTTCAGGGATTCTTTATTATATATTCATGGAGATATTTAGAGATTTACAATATCGGGAATCAATTTGTTCATAAATTATCAATGTTTATAAATAAGAAGAATTAATTTTTTTTAAGTTCAAACGCGATTTTCTCGCAAATGGCTCGGCCGATTTCCACCAAATTTGGCATATAAGCTAATAAAGTATATTTTCGCAACATTATAACTCAAAATTAGCAGGTACATTGATTGTTTTGAATTCAAGACAAATTAATCACGCTTTCTCAAGTATTTCTCAAATATAAATTTATGTATAATTCACTGTAATAACTTTCATAATTTAGTTTACATATTCCTCTTTTAGAATATTCATCATTGATCAAAATTAATCATTTGTATTGCCAATAACGATATAATGCTGCCCACACAGTAATTTACTAAATTTATTAATACAATTATGCAATTACCCATAAATGAAAGCTTAATTAAGTCATAATTTAAAATAATATGTAACTAATGGGTAATTACCTTATTGGGAGCTATATAATGTTTAATAAACGAATATTCTCCATTATTCATGTTATTATATTTGTTAATGTTGGAACGAGTGCAAATTTTATTTATTTTCATATTTATTGTTTTAGTTATTCATGAAATAACAATTTCCTTTTGTTTTTTGTGTCTTTTTGAGGAATATACGAATATTGTGAGGTGATTTATCTACGTACCAAAAATGGTTGAAAATCATTTTTTTAGAGCTTCTTCAAACATTGAAAACATCAAGCAAAATTATTTATTCAAAAGTGGGTGTGTTTACAATTTAAAAAAGTGCTACCCAAAATTTAATATTTGTCGAGTATTTATGAATTTGTGTATTATATTTTCGAAAGAAATATTCTAGAATAAAAAGATTTCAACTTCCTTGCTTCAAATTAATAAAATTATACAATTAGTAGAAATGTTCGTTAACTTACTGATAAGATTTTATATTCGTAACAAATTTTAAATAGTCTGAAATACAATATAATGTATTAACATAAAGATTTAATGAAACGAAAATATTACATCGAAACACTACTCTCATAAAACTGATCTTAAATGCAATAAGTTTATATTGACCGTCCTAAATAATGCATTAAATGCATTTATAATTTACTTTATTTATTATGTATAAACTACAGGTAGTTTAGTTTGAAGTTCTGATATAATGAAACAATGAAATCCAATTGTATTAATCGCGCAGTTAGTGTATGAAAAGTTGCATACAAACAGATCCGCTTTCTTCCCATTATTATCCATTAAAGAAATTCAGTTCATTTTCGGCACAATTTTCATTGACCAACCGTGAGATCCCTTCCATTCTCATCGTGCCATGATTTTATAACCAGTTTTCATTCATATCATTCAATTGGAACTCGGCCCCTCTTAAATAATGAAACTCTTCTTCCACTTTCCAAGCGTAAAATTTCTTCCGAAGAGTTGTAATATTTCTGCTCGTGTTTGAACATAAAATTCTGATCATTTTGGAATATTACCTAGGAAATGGAATGACACATCATGGAAATTAAATTACATTATTTTGGAGACGGAAATTTCTTCAAGGAATTTGACTTGTTATTAGTATCAAGCAAAATAGCTTGACCTTGTTGCTTCATTCGAGTCAAACGAAGTAATCATTGATAACATTCGCCATTTCGTTGATATCAGGCGTGAGTGGATTCCTTATTCCGAAAATAATTATTTTTGAGTCGCTGATGTGATGGTCCAAGTCAACTTTTAGCGTTGGATGTTAAAATATATGTATATTTGGTACACAAACATTATCAAAAGTTTTCAACAACAATTCAAGTTGTGTGGACCAATTAATAAGACATAAACATTAATATTTTTAAAATCCAAATCGGACACAAAATTTAATTTTTTGGAAATATCTGAGATTAACAAATTTAAATTTAGGAAATTCTATTAGTTATGATTATCAATAATTTGCTATCATTTAACATTTTCTAATTTGTATTGCGATCCCTCTCCTTTTTACTTACCTATATTTTTTATTCCATTGGTAAAATTATATAATATGAATTGATTTGTAACACATTTTCCACCAAAATATCACATGCTGTCAATATAAACAAATTGTAAGCTTATTTGCTTAATAATCATAGAAGATAATTGCAGAATCGAGTTTTTCTTAGAAATGTTAATGTTAGATAAGGTTTGTTTAATTTTTGAAGACGATTTTTGTCATAGTAAGATATTATTCAGGATTTATCTATTTATGATTTCATTCTCGTTCGAATCACTTTTATTATTAATTATAGTGAATGCAACTGGATTGTGGTTAGCATTTAGTTATTATTTAAGTAAAGATATCTGGATAAAGAGGAACTTACATAACAATAATGAAATAATAAATACCTACAAAATTATGAGAAGGAAAATGATATGATATTAGCAGTAAATCTAATTTATTATTAAAGGTACCTGAGTTTTGATATTTTATAATATTTTATTCAATTAGTTTTTCAATTATATCATGCAATTATCAAGCCATAGGTTCTGGTTCTTTGATAATTTATCTTCATCCTAAAGATGCAAAATGTATGGAATTCAGTTATTCCTTTTTTTTTCTGATTATGGGTAAATTATGCCAAGAAAAATAATGTGATATCAGCAGAAAACTTAATTTATTATTGATTTTGATATTTTATGCTATTTTATTCCATTCGCTTTTCAAAAAATCATGCAACTACTGCCTAGTAGGTTCTAATTTTTTGATATTTTTGATAATTTATTTTCGTCCTAAAGATGCAAAAAGTATAGAATTCTTTTAGTCCCTATATTTTTTTAACTGACATTCTTTTATTTGTCTCTCTCAATATAAAACTACAGATTAACAAAATTCAGGGTGAAATTCCCAAAAATGAAAGGTTAAAGAGGTTGCGGAGGATAACAGAGAAAATCTGTTGAGAAATTGACTTTAATTAGTTCTTCCTTCTTGATGACTTTTTTAGTGAATTCACAATATATCAAACCCAATATCACAGAATTTTTGAACATCCTTGATGTTCACTTCATTGCCAATGTTAACCAATTAACTCTCAACAATTAGTCCCATTTTTTGAGTAAATTATTTAAGAAATGATTCCTCATGTAACACCCTCAAGGATCAATATTGATCATATCCGGAATCAACACTTTTACCCATGAAGAACACCTACAACAGTACTGGATACGAAGAACACTGTTGTTTATGCCATCATCAACCATCAACAGTTGCGCAGACTTTGCGACCAGCGCGCTCACCATCAACAACAACCAACAACACTGGCCACTCTCGCACTTCCCGCAATTCGCTCACTCAGTCCTCATTCGACCGGCTTCTCGTGCACTACGATCACTCGATCCTCGAGAGTGCGCGTCCATCATCCGCTAGTTTGCTCGTAGTTGCGTAGTTATCAACCCTTTTCGCACAATCACCCACAACCATCCACAAGAACCAAAGTGTGGTGCTAGCCATCATTCGACGAACATTAGTGCACTTGTTGTTCCCCAATCCATTGTTTTATTTGTTGGCGCATTTTCGAATTTAAATTTGGATTATTGTTTCCATCGCATCTAGACTTGATTAAGGTGAGTGTATTTCGCACGGATTTGGAATTCAAATGTATTCAATGTCACCCGAAAAAATGCTAATTTATGAACTATTCACTTGGCATTGTTTTCATGCATTATCTGTTCGCGTTACGCAATTGTATGCTAATTTCGCGGATTTGCATACACGTGTGTTGCCACCTGGAGGAAAACCCCATCCATGTCCATCAATCTCGCAAATTTATTCGCCATCTTGTTATGTCTAATTGATTGCTGCAAGTTTCAAAAAACTTTAGGCAATCAAATCGACGCATTTCATATGTTATTTCATGCCAATTTTCAATCCTTGAGTGTAACATGTTGTAATAACACGTTGTTGATAATGAAGGTTCACCTTAGTTTTTTTTGCGTTTTTAGTGTTTGATGCGAGCAAACAAATAAAAACTAGAAAAAGCGGAAATGCCAAGCGTAAATTGTAGGTGCAGAAGTGTGCGTGCGTAGTGGGCATAAAGGTAAATGCGTTTTTCGTGCCACTTTTTACGATTTCATTCCGCATTTCGGTTAGAATCCGAAACATGCGCGCGAGTTTCTATTAATGCACGCGGAGTCAGTGTCGGAATCTCGCTGAAACGAGTCGGGCCGGCGATATTCTGAAAGCACCGCGTGTATTTTTGTTGTAGCTCCCTGATGATGATGTCATCGGCCTACAAGCTAGCTATTGCTAAATAGCTAGTGTACTTGCCGGAACACCGCGCACCATTCACAATGATAATAATGAACTAGCGAATTTAATTACATATCGTTTATGTTTGAGTGTTTATCTTTTTGAGAATTCACTCAGGGAAGAAAAATGTTTGAAATATCATAATTTTTGGAAGTTTCGCGAAAGGTCAATGGATACCTGGAAAATGTATGACGAATTTGCTGGCAAGCGGTGAAATTTTATATTGATTCATTTGAATTCTCGGAAAATCAGATGACATAAATATTGCAATTTTGATTGTTTAATTGGAAAACTCATAAAATGTTTTCAATTGTTAATCATTACTTTTAATACTAAGCAAATTAATGATTGCTTTAGAAGCGAGTTCCATAAGTTTTCACAAGGTTTTATAAATATAAACTTTTAATTAATAAAATTGATTTTTTAAGATAAATGTTACTATATTATAAAATATAACTTTCAATTAAGTTGAATAAATAATAATTTATATATTATAATATATTCATATTGTACATATAATATGTAACATTTATAGTAACATTTATCTTAAAAAATCAATTTTATTAATTAAAAGTTTATATTTATAAAACCTTGTGAAAACTTATGGAACTCGCTTCTAAAGCAATCATATTATATGTACAATAAATTGAAATGAATATATTTTTATAGCAATCTATCAAAATTTTATAAAATTTTGGTCCAGAACTTTCGTTTTTTATCAGACATCTATTATGTAAATTATTGTGTATTCACAAAAATTGTCTATAAACTTCTACCATTATGGTAGTTTATTGATTTCTTCTTTGTAAAATTCAATTGGTATGGGCTGTAAGTAATTTTCGACAGTTTGTTTAAATTGTTCTACAGAATTTTCCAGAAATTTTTCCATTCAAAGTTTTGAAGGAAATGTGCGGTTGTCTATCAATGTTGGTTTCAGAAAGTAAGATAAATACAGAATAGATAAATATAGAAGCTTAAGATTTTTTCATCCTTGCTGTAACTGTCAAAAAAGGACAATTTTATTAACAATTACGAAAGGTTTTTCAAGGATTTGAAAATGGGAAGATGAAGAAAATAGTAAATACATAAAAAATTGTGATAATTCTACAATTTAATAAGAAGCACATAAATGTTTGATGAAAAACCTGAAATTTCTTATCACTCAACTTTACAAATTAAATGAATAATTAAATTTTATAGATAGTCAGAATATAGGATATTAAAAATTGATTAAGAATTAAGATTGTTTAAGTAAAAATTATAGTTTTGGTTTTATTTGTAATTATAATTAAAATTTGATCAATCAACATAATCAGATTATCAAATTATTGGATTTTATAAATTTTATTTAGATTTGTTTTTGTATAAAATTTGATATTATTAAAATTATTAGATTTTATAGATATTAGGAATATGAGCTATTAATAATAATTTGATTATAATTTTGATCAATCAAATTTTATAATATGCAACCAAATTAAATTTCCCTAATTTTTTCTTATAATTTTTTAATTTTTAATTTAAAATCATGACTATAACCTACTTCTTGTATGTCAAATACCACGTTTTCAATTTCTACCAATAAAATTACAACTTTGATTTTATTGATCACTATCAATTAAACAGCAATTAAATTACATGTACACCTATTTAATTGAACGCACTCATGTTGAAATGAAACAACAACAACAACCGTGTATGAAATTATGAAATAAACTAAACAACGTTCATAGTAAGCTAACCCACATACTAAAGCAAAAAAGAAACGAAATAATTGAGAACAGGGCAATGACTACACAACATTTTTTTTTCTTCATCCATCCTACCTTATCTACACGTGAAAAAGGTGCGGGTTTTCTATCGATGTTCTTCTAGCCTATGCTTTCGGCTCTTTTTTGTGCTTGGGCCGAAAGTTGAGCAAAGGTGTGTGGGCGTTCATTGGGAATAGAATTAGCCCATATTAACGACCACGTCCAACGAATACGTCCGTACAACTATTGTCTGCATGTGTTTGGTACGCAAATAAAGAACGGATCGATATAAAAAAGGAATGGTGGGAAAATTCGGAAAATAGGATGAAAATACGTGCCAGTCACTTTGTCCACATTTTTCGGTGCTACTATAGTTCATAGACAAAACAATCTGTGTGAAGATTTGTAGCTAGGGTGTCAAGAAAACCTATAAAATTATATGAATTACAGTTTAGGATAAAAGGTAGATTATAGACAACTTTATTCATCACAAAAAATTAATTTGTCCGTGAAAGAAATGGTCGTTTTTTATTGGGGACAGTTTTATATGACATAAAAAAATAAAAAAGAACTTCCTTTGGAAAACCACAAAATTTGATGAATGTTTATCAAACTTTCCACTTTTTAAATTCGATTCGATTAACATATTTAAGTTTTCGTGGATCATATATTTGCAATTTTCAAAAATTTGCAAAAATTTGCAAAAATTTGCAATGTTATTAAATAAATAATTTTCCTTATCTTTTTGTGTTAATTATTTAACAAATTCAATCAAAAAAAATATGAAACAAGAATTATGGTTACTTTCTTACCGAATTTTCTTTAAAGAATGAAATAAATTTACTCAAAAGTAAATGTATCAAAATATAGACATTAATTGAATTATATATTCATAGATATTTATCATATTTATTTAAAGTGTAAATTTACAAATGCCATTGCTTGAACTCAATTTATGTCTAATAAATTCCTTTGATTGTTTTGGCAATTCTTCAATAAAAAATAATTTCAGTAGGAGTTTAATTTTTGCCAAAATAAATAAACAAATCTGGCATACTTAATTTGTATTTAATGTCTACTAAAGAATGTTTACTTTTAATGAACCAAAAATTATTTATGCAGTTTATTTTGGAAGTTAATCACTCTAGAAATTTTTAGTGTATATAAAATTTCAACATAAACAATTTATATTCATTTAAAACAATGACAACCGCTAAAACTCGAGTGAAACGAGCTTCGGTTAATTTTTAACAATTTTCCCATAGATTTTCAAATTTCTTTTCCTTGATGAAAAAGTTGATGTTTATTTTTTATGATAAAAATTAGAATTTGCCAAAATTAATTATTTTTATTTAAAGCCCATATGTAAAATATATCTTTCATCTTAATTTTCCCAAAAATATATTCTTTCTTTCTAACAATAGATTTATCATCAACTTTTGATTTTTTTTAATAAAATATTTCCTCTCCTAGAATTGAGTACTAAAATTTCTAACAGAATTATGTTATTACTGAAAATATAAAGCACTGAAAAAATTAATTGTTTTCTTTATAAACCCATGTAAAAATTACATATTTTATCTCAATTTTCTCAAAAATATTTATCAACTTTCTTTCTGTCAATAGATTTGTCGTCAACTTTTGATTTTTTTAAACATAATCTTCCTATAATTCAATTCTAAAATTTCAAAGAAAACTTTTGATAGCAATTTACAAAATTTGCTTTGAATCATTTCAAAGCACCTGTCATATAATCACATTAATAATTTTACTCACACTTATAAAATGTAATCTTCAAAGTCTTTTTTTAAAATCTAATTTAAATTCTTTTGAGACGAACAAACATCAGCTAAAAATAAAAGAAATATGCAAAAGTATAGGTCACATTACGCCTCAATATGCAATATATATGACGCACATATTGGTAATAATACTACGACTTGCAAGTAAAACATGAACGAGGGCTGCGAAGAATACGAGGACTATCGCTTGGGCTGGAACTGGGAGTTGGACGAGTTCGAGTCCGAGTTATAGTATAATTGAACGTGCTGACCTGGAATTGAGAACAAAGAAATGTTCGCTGGTTGCCGCTGCGAATTTGCGCAGCAGTTTACACAAACTAAACTATGGTAAGCTCCGATAGCGATCTTCGCGCACGTTGGAGGAAGAGGCGAGCCTGTGTCGTTTTCGATCCATGCTGGCGAGTTTCGTGCTAAATTAATTAATGATCTAATCCCCAGCAGCACGCATTTAATTAAATGTTGTATCAAATGCCAATGGAACAACTTAGGCTCGTTTAAAATTGTATAATTAACTTGATCGAAAATATTATTTTATTGTAACGGAGTATGTAATCTAGTATTTAGCATGAGTTAATTAGAGACTAAAATTGGATTTTATACTATTCGATTAACCACCTGTTAAAAAATTTACATACACTATAACACAAGTGAGAGAAAAGAATACATTTCATACAACTCACAAAATAAAGTAAAATAAGATTTCAAATATTTAAGATTTTGATGATTAACTTGTGATATTTGCCATATGTGAATTTTTGGAAACAATTTTAGATTTTGTGGCTAATTGGACCATTTAATCTATTATTATCTTACTGAAGTATGTAAAGCAAGAAAATAAATAAAGTTTATTCTATTATTGTGGTTTATTCTTCTAGTGAGAGAAATAGATGATAATTCGTGAAATAAAGTGCTGATTACTAAGGAAAAAAATATATAAGATTTGTCAAAAATGATTAGAATATGCCAATTATTGATTTACACAGACATTTATTTAACACATTTCATCAGATTTTTTGTTAACATTTCTTTAAGATTATATGTCAATGATTCATTTTACTTTTAGTAATTTATAAAAATTAGTCAACCTAATCAAAAAAATATGGCACTGAATTATAGATAATATATAAAATGCAGATCATGGCATAAAAACATGAAACTGTCAACAAATTATCTTAAACATTACTTATCCTCAATCAAAACTTATGTAACATATATGTATAGTGAGATCGCAACTTTTGTGATTTCTTATAACTTCTTAAAACTTTGTACCATTTTTTCCCATGTTAGATAAAATGTGGTGAAATTTATTTAACGCTAAAATAATTTTATGTTTCTAACACTTATATTATAATCAACAATAAATACATTATTCCAATACTTTATTCTACTATTGACAATGAGAAAAATTGATTTTATTTGGTTAGTAATTAATATAGATCACAGATCCAGATATAAACTATTGCTTTTATATTAACAAATTTCATTTACGTTTAAATTTAAAATTTACATCAGAAATTATGACAAAAATTTCGTACTTTGTTGCATCTTCAGAAAATAAAAGTAACAAAAAAATAAATTATTGTACATCAGTAGTTTCAAAAGCCATAACAATGACATTTCACTTTTAACAATTTATAAAATTTAGTCAACTTAAGAAAAAAATGTCGATGACCTTAAAATATTGATTCACTATGATGAAAAAAATGCAGAACATGACATAAAAACAAGAAGTTGCCAACAAATTATCTTACACCTTACTTATCCTCAGTCAATACTTGTCATGGCGATTAAGTAATCGACTAATGACCATAAAAGTGCGAAACGCACGCAATTTTCTCTTATAACCCATCATTCGCAATCGATTTCCAATCAACGTATAAACACCGTAAAACTCACCATGCTGCAGCCAATGACACTGTATCTTCAGCGAGGAAATTAATTTATTTTATTTATGACACGTTCTCACAAATTGGATTTCTTCTTAATTGGAATTTATTTTTCAACTCAATTTTTAAGTCGAAAAGATGAAAGAAGTTCCTAAAGATATAAAAATTATTCCATTTTTTATTAATGCACTTAATAATGGCTTTAGTAATGTAAATTTTATGCTGATCAAAACACATTTACATATTTTTACTTTTATTTTACTGAAGACAGCAGCCAGAGACTTGAGTCTTGAGAAAAACTAATGAATGACTTGTTGAATAAATGCCATAGCATTGGAATCATTGGAGATTATGTAATAGACTGTTGGCCTTCTAAATTTTGAATTAATAATAATCATGATGGTAATAATAATAATAATAATAATAAATGTTATGTGAATGACGAGGAGTGTATGATGGAAACGCATTTATTTGTGGAGTAGAACCTTTATATAAAGTTGTAGCCACCATCCATTAACCTAATTATTTAAACACACTAATGTCACAACGTTGTAATATCTGCTTGGGTGATCATAATAAGCATTAATCTACAGGGTACATGATAAATGAACAAAAAATTCTGTTAAATTTTGCTTGGGCAAATTACAATTTAATTAAATCAAAAATTTGATGAAATCAAATGAGTCAAATAACTAGAAATTGCATGAGATTTCTAATGAAAACCAATGTTAACAATATCTATTGTAAAAATGAGGAAATGGTTAAAAAATTACTTTATACAACATAATTGACTTGTTTCGAAACTTTTAATGTCAGGCAGAAATATTTCCTAATGCGATTCTTTTACAAAATGTTGAAAAGAATAGAAAAGAACCTAAAGTATTACACCTTATGAATAATTCATTTTTATCGAAAAATATTACTAAAAATTATATCAAAGTGTTGATAAAAATTGCTCACAATTATTTCATTAAATAAATGTTCTTTTGGCATTATTTTGAATCTCCTTTCCCTTTTAGAAGTAATATATTACTTTCATCTTTATTTTAGAATTTTTAGCACATAAAATGTCACAAAATCTATTGCAAAATTCATGTGAAAGGAAATTCAAAGAAAACTTATATGAATCTGAATAAAAATTAATTTTGAAGATGAAAAGATTTTTGAAACGTTAAGAAAAATATTGCTATTTCAGAAAAATCAGGCCACGTCATCAGTAGACATCGTTTAAATTTCATGATAGAAATATAAAGTTGTTTTATTATGCAATGAGGTCACCAACATGCAGCTAGAAAAAACTTGTAACCAGTGAAAATAGTGAGAGGAGTCTCCCAGTTGGACATTCATAAATTCTTACATCATACAAATTCTTATTATAAAATGAATCAGTTGTAAGCTGATTTAACTAGAAAATTATTGAAAATATCAAACAAAATATTTTCTTTTCTTTGATTCAATTTTTTAAAATACATATGTAACAATAAGTTTTAGCCTTGATATAATATTTTTCTTGGAAATCAATATTTTTTAAGAAATTTTTGAAACAAGTTGGTCAAGTTGCATAAAAGCATCACTGAAATTTTTCCTGGTGTTAAATGAATTCTCAATCTTTAATTTCTCATCGTCATTTGGCTTATTCTTGAATTTTTTATATAGATTGTCATATTGTGATTGGTTCTAAGTCAGTTTTTTTGAAAATTTTGTCTCATTAATTATCATGTTTTGTAAAATCTGTTGCTCTGCATAATCAATACAATCCTATAATTCAGGTATGACCATTGATGATTATTGTCACTCATAATATCAAAATTATGCAACTTAAACCAGAGGATGTCCAAACCCTGTCTTCTTAGCAAATAATTTTCCGAATTTATAGCAACACAAAAATGTAGAATTATTCCTGATTGGCTCCTGATTGGCCAGCTTTTTGAAATAGTTGTCTCATTGAAATTCATTTTTGGTAAAAAACCTGTTGCTCTGCACAACGAATCCAAACCTAATTCAGTTATGATCATAAATTGTTGATTATTGTCATTCGTGATATCAAACTTAAGCAAATGAAATCAGAGCATATAAAAATCCTGTCTACTTATTGTTAGCAAATAATGTTCGAAATTTGTAGCAACACAAATACGAGAATTTGCTACCAGGACAAAAAGCATTTCCCCATCAACAAACAAAATTAAATTTGCCTATAATATTAGAATATTCGAGAATATTCTCGAGTATTATTTATTTGTATATTTTCATCTAGAGAGGAACAAAATAAAAGTCCACATGGTAAAATATGACATCATTCAAATTTAATGCTTAAACAAGCTTATATTTCATGTCGTCTGTGCATGCATACACATTCGTTTGAATTTCAATGAAATACCTAGGGACTTCGTGCCGGACCAACTCCATCCACGAGCATTGCTCATATTTGTCACATCTTTGTAAAATGTTCGAAATTTATGCGCTCGTTGCATGTCGTATGTCAAATGTCATCATCGCGCATCGAGTCTCTCCCCGAGACACACATCGCAAGTCGTAAACATGAAAAGCAACCAAATTGAACGCAATATTGGCCATTGACTCAATTTGCCGATTATGTTATACTACGCCATTATATTTCGTGCCGATGGTTTATCGCTCTTTTTTTATGTTGTCAACTGCTGTGAGGTCATATTTATATTTTTAGATTCTACAAATCGACACCGATCGTTAATATTTAAAAATAAATGTGAATGAGGTTGGTTATTTTCAACAAACATATTTTAATTGCTTGAGTGTACTCATGTAAATATTAGGTATACAACACGTTTTGCAACTAGATCAGAACAAAAATGAGAAATTCATTGAATTTCAGTAGTAATTTAGAAAGCATCAATTAAATTTCGAAGAGAAAATGTAATTGAGATTTGTATATGAAATTTAGAAAATTTGATTCTCTGAATTGTTATCCAGAAAATATCCCGAATTCAGAATGCTTTAATTGTAATTCCGATTTGTGAAATGTAAATCAGAAATTACGATCTGAAATTCAGAAATCATTACATATAATTCAGATTGTATTGAAAATGTTAATAAGAATTATATTTTGATATTATACATATAATTTTCCTAGCAAAAACTAAAATATTATTTAACGAAAAGTGGCACTGATCTGATTTGCAATTGAATTCTTCTGAATTTCAGTTGATATATTCTTAATTGCACTGAACTAATCTGTATATAAATTCTATCGTTTCTGATATTAAACTTATGCTTTCTCAATTATATGTACCAAATTTGAATTACAAATATTGAAAACAGAATGACATATAAAAACATAAATTTCATTTGCTGCTCGCTAAATTGCATAAATTGCTAAATTGCATAAATATGAATTGATTGTATAATTTTTGATTTACCATTGGAAAAAGTTTATGACTCAAATTTTCAACTTATCTACATGTGAAATAAAAGATGTAATTTTTAATCTACAATTGGGAGAAATTACTGTCTTTTATCACAATTGTGATTAAAATTAACTACGCTTCATAAAATAAAGTACTGGTTACTATGGTTACTAATATTTAAAGTTTGTAATGCTCATAATGTGCTGAGTTACATTTGAAGATTTGCTGGTAATATTTGGTAATGTATTTGACAGATCACACCAAAAGTTCAGGTCACAATTTTGGCTTCTTAAGAAAATATACCACAACTTCTTCAGTAAGATAAAATTTTGTAAATCACATGTGTGCGAAATGACACTTTTCCAAGCACTTATAATATAATCAACTATTATGCCATTGAAATTGCACGTGTACACTTCTTTCAAAACTTCCCATGAAATAATAAATGGCAAAACGTCATTTTTAATCAAGATTGGTATAACAATGCAGACAAATAAGAACAGTTCCGCTTCAAATTCGCCACCCTCGAAGAAGAGGAACCCCAAAAACCATACAATGAGCAACCCCAAAATATTTCCCTCGCCACAGAAAATAAGCCACCCTTGTTGAGCACAATCCCTACGTGCAATCCATGACACCGTAAACATATTACTCTATTTTTACTAACTGTGCTGCTAGACACTATCTAGTGACTACTACCACACTAACTACAGTGTTAGTAATCGAGGAGGGTTTAAATTTAATCTTCATTCTCCTCGTCTAGGAGCAAACATGAGCACCCCAGATATCAATTAATGCACCCCTAGTCCTAGTTTTGGTTACTCACCCTCACACACTATTTCTATTATCTATTATCTTCGACGAATCTATCATCAGACATTGCATTTTTTGCGACGTTCATTCTACTATGCATATGATAAGAAATCGAGTGTCATTGTGACGTGCACTTGTTAGATAAATAATTTTTTTTTTCACTTTTAGGGGTTGAAATAGTTGCATACATTAAACATGAAAGTTGTTGTATACCATTTATGCATTCATATAAATATATTTTTTTTTTTGATTAATCGGATATGACTGTATCAGAGTATATTATTGCATTTGATCGAGATAAACGATGACACTTTTAATTGAATTTCACCCCTTGATGGCCAACATTCTGCCGAATGAGCAAGCAAACTCATGTCCCATATGCAATAATAACTGTCTCGGTTGAACGCTGGCGTTTGCAATAGATACTAATATGTCATTGCATAATTCAATTACGATGTCATTTTGATTTGTTACGTGATCCCATTCCCCGTCAATTTGCGGCCATCATATTTTTGTTATAATTGTTTCAACAAAATGTCTGCGTTATGCAATTCAACATTCACTGATAAGTTGATAAATATCATGAATATTCAACAATAAACAGGAAATAATCCACAATGATTACTATTGATATAATTAAAGGTGAATTTATTGGTGTAATTACTTATTATTAATTACAAGAAAAGTATAATATTATGCATTTGGTTGTACTTTAAATTATAGAAAGTAAAATGTGATATCAATTATAACTTTGGGGGTATTTTAATATCTTAATTTGGGCCTCATTTTACAAGTTTATTTCAAATATTACAGAATAAACAATGAATTGTATAATTTAAGATAATTTTACTTTATATAACGTAGGCAATGACTGGAAATTATATAATTGCCCAATCTTAAATAGAAGAACTGTATCTATCTCAAAAAATTACGAGTAAATTGGGATTTCAATCAAAATTATCAATAAATGTATTTAAATACTTTAAGTCTGCAATAGAATACAATATGCAACAATTCCTGACTGTCGAAAACTAGGTTTACTTTAAATATTTTAAATGAAATATAATTGGAATTGTATTGGAATGTTTTTCAATATGAATTTACCGGAAATTTAAACCGGAAATATGGCATTGTACAACCGTTATTTTTACAATAATTATCATTTGTTAATTGGAATTATGAGAGATCAGAAAAGATTTGGAATTTGGAGAAATTATAATTTGAGAAAATCTGAACAGTCCAATTAAGGTTAAATTTATCAAAAAAAATTTTTTAATCAAAAGTTCAGCCCACTTCGTGATTAGAATTTGTTTATGAATTCATTTCAACATTGCCATTAATTGTATCTTTTCATATCTTCTGGATTTTTTACGTATCTTTTAAACTATCATTTATTGTAATGAATTGTTATAAATGTTGTTTTTTGTCTTGTTATAAATGAATTTATTGGTGTAATTACTAACTATGATGTAAAAAAGTCTATTACATATTGTGCATTTGTTGCTAACTTAAATGGATGATAGAGAATAAATTATGATGTCAATTATATCCTTGAAGGATATTCTAGTATTTTTTGCAATGCAGCACTAAACACTGCAACATTACAAGTATTTTCGAATTCCAATGACCAAGTTTGTTTCAAATATTATAAAATATATAATTGTAATGTAAATTCTGAGAGAATCCATTTCATTTGATTTAAAGTGTATCATTGTTAATATAATGGCCAATAAAGAAATGTACCTCAAAAGAAAAGTTAAAATTGCAGTCATAACTTTAGTATTAATAAATTAATAAACATTAACTGTTCACCAAAAAATAGGAAGTAAATAATTTAATAATTGATTGATCAATTGAAAAAATGAGGAAATAAAGGAATTGTCAATTCTAAAATTGTAGAAGTTATGCAAATTAAAATTTATGAAAATGTTTGAAAATGTATAGTAATTAAAGTTTTATAGATTAAGAAAATTATTTGACAAAACACATTCATAAATATTTAAACAAACTCTTATTATTGTCTTACTGACATGAGTATTATATCACATCCAGGGACCACAGGTAAATGTCCCTCGGCATCTGCTCAAATTAACAATTGAAATGAAGAAGCACATGACAGTCCTTGTGCAAAACGATGCACGAACTGAACTAGAAACGATCCTTATATGCAATGTCTTCGTGCTGTGGTAAGAAACAAGAGCACTGGCCGTAATTCATCATCGTTTACGGTTCAGATGTTTACAAAGCATTTCCATTTGATAGTCAGATTGGTGGTAGCCAGTCGGATGCACATCGCATCATGCCAGCGGCAGCACTTTTTACGATTACATAACATGCACAACAAGTCGTCGTCTTCTTGCGGCCGCAAATAGAATCGAAAACGGCGACGAGCGAACTTCTTGGAAAATGTGAAAACCATTCAAGTGCAATCGTCCATCGTCCCAGCAGCAATGGTTCCAATCGCATTCGCCACGCAATCCTCTCTAACGCGCACACAATGCATAAACGAGATGTTTACGAGCCGCCTTGCGGCTATAAAAACACAAATCAATTCGTTTCCTTTCGACGCTGATAACTTCGAAGCGAGTGTTTTGTTTTACTGATCGTATCAGTTTCGAATTCAATTCGTTCGTCAATTCGGTAGGAGGTGTTAGTAGATGAAATAGGCCGGTTCTAGAACAAGATGCGCGTCATCCTTCAAGCTATAAGGTGCATTTTGTTCCAGAAACGGCTTATTTCATCTATTAGTGTTTTAGGCAAGAATATTAACATTAAAAGTTGTATATGACTGAAAAAGTAACTAAAATCATTTGTTTTTTATTTTCGAGTGTATACCTTTTTGTGGATATTTTTATATTTTCTTTTATGGAATTTGATATTACAAAAATAGATAGATGAAGTGTTGATAGGACCTACAAATCAGTGGTTATTGAAAGTACTTAATTTGCATGAAATAAATAATAAAGTCAACAGCAAAAGTCAATGTATTTGTAATTATATTCAACCTAGAGATAATAATTTTCAGTGAATTCTATAAATAAATATACAAAATAATTATGAGGCAATTATGTGATCATTAATAGAAATTTTACTAAATTACTTTCAAATTGGCTCATACTGAAATGAACATTTGAAGCCTTTTGTAGCCAATCCTATCACCTTAAATATAAAATATGACTGAGATTGAATAAATCCGAGCGTATCAAATTGGAAATTATTAGCCCATAGAAATTCGAATTGTCAATTCAACATATTTTCATTTGCTCTATTGCTCTATTGATAATATTGCCTTAATAGGAACGCAAAATCGTGCTCTGTATCATTATCATTCTTCTACGTATACCATAGCAAGGAAACAAGCTAACGAAGCAAACAAGTTGCAAAAACTTGCCCAAGAAGATTGCTTGTTCGACATGGTTGTGGATAGAAGAGGAAGCATTGTTAGGCTAATCGATTTGTTCGCAATAACAAGCAAAAAACATATGAATACAAGTTACTAGAGACTTATTTCTTTACAATGTTCAGTACATTATCGAGGATTCATTGTCCATGTATATCTTCACATATCATATGAAGGAATCTTTGAATTTATTGGTTGAGTATTCTTAGGTTTCATTATTACAACTAATGATGGTTACAATATTGATAAATATAGTTTCAAATTGCAACTAATGTAGTTCATTAAAACTTTGATTCTTCAGTTCAATATGATATTTAATTTTCATTGTTATCCTTTTAATTGCTGCTAATTAAATTAAATGAACAATTTATTTGAATTGCTTTTGTTGAAATGAAATTTAGAAAATTAGTTAGTAGCTGAATTTTTGTAATTATTAATCAATTTTATATTTTTTAAGTACAATAAAATTATTGAGAGGAATCCTTTGTTTATTAATTTTAATAAAATATTAAGTACCTTTAAAATTATGATTTATTTTATCTGGAATTTGGATGTCAAGAATATCAGGAATTTGTTAAATTTGAGAAACGTAATTTAGTTAGAAAAGAATCTATTAAACTTTAAACGAAATATCTTATGTTCTTCAACAAGAAGTATTTTTTATTTAGTACTTTCAATAATATATAAGGTATTTTTATATCATATTCTTTTATATCTGTATAATCACGAAATAATCAAAGTCAATTAATTTCAATCAGTTAATCAGTTCAAAAAAATCCATAGAAGTGCCACTTCTATAAAAATAAAAATTCTTACCAAATTTGCTTTTAATCAAGCATAATAATAATTATCTCACCACAGCAAGTAATCTAGGACTTATTGTAAGTTACTAGTGACTAAAATTGAATATTATATAGTGACTTACTTTATATGTGAGAGAAATTTATGACTTTTATTTTGCTCAAGACTAATCACACAGATCATAATGAAGTAAGTCAAACAAGATTTTTCTAATTTACTTGTGAGACTTGGCATATCAGATGAGAAATAGTAGTAAAGTTTTGTATTTTGTGACTTTTCGGACCATTATTTCAACTATTTTTTAGTAAAATAAAACGTCATTTATCACACATTTGCGAATGGCGATTTTATGATAAATTTGCAAATTTTCACTCCGGTAATATAATCTCCTATTAAAACATTGCCTCTAATATTACTACTTATGTATAGTATGCTTTTCAAATGGTCAAAAAGTAGATATACTAAAACATTTTCGTATCATCATTTATTTGAATAGCAAATTGAAGCATTTTGCATTATTGCATGGATGGAAACGACCACGCAAAACAAAAAGAAGCACAAATAACGATGCAAAGAAATATGAAATGCGATAAAATTCAATTTGAAGCGTAACATTTATCACAAATACTTGTTGCTTTCTGGTTAAATGGCTAATTTGCAATGTAATTGGCAAAATGATAAATTTTCATTTGCGGCCACCATACGGAGAATGCATTTGAAGCCGCCAGCACGAAACATTAGTTTCGTGATTTTTATAGCGCGCTCGCGTTTTATGCCTCTCTGTCCGAGTGGTCCCATTAAGTGTTTCCATTTTGTGCCCGAATAAGGCAAGCGGACGACGTTGACTTCGATGACAATGATGGACGTGCTTTTTGCTACCCGCACCATCATCCAGACAGACGGTATCTTTATGCAGCTTTACCGCGCACTGGCTCGTTTATTCGACTGCACGAGCTGCGATAAGCTGCGCTTTCTAAGTACTATTAGGGAAAATGTCACAGGATAATAACGAATATTGGTGTCAAATGATTTGCATTTTACCAACCAAAATATAAGAAACTACCAGTTATCTCATATTAGTTTAGGGTAAAATCCTATCTTCCATCAACGTTTCTACCAGTTGGTATTTTCCGAGGAGTTTTTGGTTTTTTTGCAAAGTTGCTTGAAGGCATCAGGCAAACTCTTTAATTGACAGATGTAAATTAGCATTTTTACATTTTCGTCTTGAACTGTTAATCTGATTTTTATTTGGTATTTCTATCCATATTACCAGTAGCATTCAATATTAAATGCATTCGAAGATTAATTTTGTGTGAATTTCCATTTATATTTCAATGCAATTTGCAATCAATATCAATTTTCAATATATTTATATAATAAGATTGCAAATAAATCTTGAGAATTCCTAGTAATAGTTTTATGACTCTTTCTTGAATTTTATGATTTCCTATTAAAAAATGACATCTTATATTTGTTTATCCTATTCCTTAAATCTATATTTTAATTTTCGTTCTGTTTGGCTAATAAATATTTACAATTAATTTCATATATTTGAAATTTGCCCTTAAATGATGCCTATTATATTTTTGCTGATATTGCTTTAAATTGGTATTTCACAGACGTATGAAACTTTGCCAGAAAAAAGTTGATATAATAATTAATTTAAATTAAAATTTTTATTTCATAAACTTATTTAAAACGCTTACAATTTCAATCTCTTATATTGAATTATTATTAATGCAAAATTTGAAATGTTGGAATATATATATTGTTAAAATTGAAGGCCTATGTGCCAAGATATTTTTCAGGATTTTCTTGTGATTCAAATGAATTGGATTTGTAATAAATATAAATACAAATACGAGATCATTCCATTGGATAATAATGCCCAAAATTCGGCAAAAAAAAATTGCTAAATGAATAAATTAAAGTATAATTATGGATTATTCTCATTTTTTTCTCATAAGACATATCAAATGTCTCCAGTAAATCATCAAAATTTTATTTGATATCTGATAATATAATCCTATTTATCAAACGTTGAATATTTGTGGCCATAAAAACTTTTTCTGCCATTTGTAGAATAATGTATGTTACTTATTTTATTTATGAATAATTTTCAATTTTAGTCTCTAATTATATAAATAAAAAGGACTATCAGATTAAATCATTCTCAATAGTTTGAATTTTGTTTAAAAAAAATATCACTTAAATCCAATCAAAATTCTACGAATACTCTACCCAAACTAAATTCAGTCTGTAATTGCGAAATCCAAGACTAATGATCACATTAGTTTCGTTCATTAACTACGCTGTTCCAAATACATTGAAGTTGATGAAGCATTGCAATTATGTCATCGGGTCATGAACTCCACAACATAAAAAATTATTCTTCTTTTTAGCAACTCCTCGCAAATATTTCAATGTCCTCTTTGATTTACTTTCTTACTTCTTAAGTTTTCCTTAGCAACAATTTAATCGATATTGCCTTTACATATTACTTCTGTAATATTCTGATGCATATTTGAGTCCACCAATCCTAAATATGATTGCACCACGTCCGGTGCTCGATTCGTATTTGCGGTTAGCAAGAAAATGTTCTTGGAACAATTGTGCGAGGGAGCATTTCCTTTTCCTACATTTATGCATCACAACGTTTCACAATGCGTGCATCAATGCATCATGCTTTTTATTAGGTCATCGTTGTTGTGTTGGCTATTACTTCTATTATTACGACTTCACCTCATCTCATTTGCGAGTGGTCGCCGCAAGAAGTTAATGACTAAATGTTTCCTCGTACAGTATGGTCTCGACAATTCTGAATCAAGTTTTCTGAACAATGATGATATTAATTATTTCCAGGAGAACACATAATTTTGGAAAGAAACGATTTTATTGAGCAGATAAACAATGAATCAGAGTCTTGGAATTTTCAGTTTTGATTTGAGTCATTTGCATTTTTGCAAAATGATAAATTCAAATTTCTCAGACAAATTTCATACGCTATATTTATGCTGCAAAAATGTATGTTGTTAATTCTTAACTTCAAATTAAAAATCTACAGGTAAATAGTATCTGATTTATTCTTTAGGGAATATATTGAAACTGATAAGTTTTTTAAGCCTTATAAATTCAAAAATAAAAAGGAGAAGCACTTTCTGATCTTTAATGTTCAAAGATTTTTAAAAAATCAATTTTCCCCTGAAATAAATTTATTCATATTTTTATTGAGCATCTAAACTTTTTCCAATAATAATTCGGAACAAATTCAGATGAGAAAATTGTAATTTAGCGAATTGCAAATATAATTCAGATTTGTTATATGTAATTGAGTTCAGATTAATTGCAATTCAGATTTGGGTATATATTATTAAGAAAGCATAAGTTTCATTCTTAGAAACAATTAAATGTTTTTCAGATATTAGTTATTTCCAGAAGGACACTTAAGTAATTTTAAAAAGAAGCGATTTTATGGAGAGCATAAAACATTAGTAATAATTTTGGAATTAACAGTGATAGGGTTTGAATTATTGGCATATTTGCTGCAAACGAGTAAATTCAAATTTATTAGAAATATTTCAGTGGTTATTTATTCTACACCAATGTTCGCTGGTAATTTTTAATTTGAAATTAAAAATCATATCTTGAAGTGATTTCTTCTTCAGAAAACATGTTAATTATATTCAGATGCAAAATTGAGAAGTTCAAAAGTTCTCAAAATTTTTGAATTTTCAAAAATTGCGATAGCAGTGAATTCTAAAATATAATGTTTAACATTTTTAGTCAAACTATTTCCCCCTGAAAAAGTATCCATTTCCATTTAGTTTCTAATACTTTTCCAGAAAGTATTAAATGTAATTCTGATTTTTAATATGTAATTCAGATTTGGTAAATGTAATTGAGTTAGCATTACTTTAATATCAAAACATTTTAAGATTAGTCAAAGTAATTGAAAATATATCAAATGAAATTCAGAGTTCAAATTCAAATCAGATTCCCAATATTTGTTTATTTGTTAACTAATAATTGAACTTTCTGAGAACTAAATTATACAATCATAACAGCAGAATATTGATATTATTAATGCAGCAGTAATTATCACACAATTAATAAACGGCTTCGTAGGAAAATGAATTGCAAGCTAAATTTCAATTGACAATTTCTGAAATACATTGCATCAATCGAAATTACATTTTTAGCATTCTAAATTGAAATTGAGCTTTAATGGATTACAATGCACAGATTTCAAATTAAATTAATAGTTTCATTGAAAAATCTAAATTTCATTCCTTCTTTTCTGAATTTAATTAACGCTTTCTTATTTAAAATTCGAAATTCTATAATAACGCAAATTCGTTTTGGCAAAAAATTAAATCTCAAATCAAATTAATTGTACGTTACTGTACACGATGATGGCTACACCTACATTTTAATAGAAATTGAGGTGCATCACAATAAACCTTCAACTCGATGATTACACATCAATAAAACATTATCCGCCTACCATAAACACAAAGTAACATGTAAACAGTAATTTGTTGAAGATTTTGCATTAAAACTTCTGGTGTAAATAACGATTATTAGGTTTTTGCAAAAAGTACAAAATTAAGATGACGTTTTGCAAATTGCAAGAAAGAGACAATTAGACAGGTGAATACCATTAATATAAAATTCCTCTTGAATTCAAAATTTGTCAGAAAACAAGTTACCATCCTCGAACGTATTTATACCGACATCAAAACCATAAAGTGCATCCCAGCATTTCCTCCGCATTGTTTCATTGTCTCATTGTATCCTACTCATATTTCCTACTCTTTGCATCCACAATTGCGCAATTGAAAACGATTACCAACCGTTTCAAGCCAAGATACATTACTCGGTTGCAATCACATTGCGAAGCCAAAGAACGAAGAACTACCTGAAACTCAATATCATTGCAAAAAACAAAGACCATCTTTACAACACATAATGAAACAATAGAAGCTGTATTGAAGAGGATACCAAATTCTTGGATGGCAAGTGCAATTAACGTGACTGAATATTCCATGATATCATGAATGGATGGACGGAATGAAATTGAAGGAACAATGGCCCACGTACAGTTTACGAATACGAGTAAGCGTTAACTAATGACAGACTACATGCACGTATCGTTTATGGAATAATAAGCGATTGTTGCAATGGCCCGAGTTGGGATGCTGTTTGTGCCATTTAGGCGAATCCTACGTGAGTTTTATTCGAGTTGGCTCGAATGCATATTGCATCAAAGTTGCTGGCTGTTAATAGGTCACAATGTGGTGGTCCTATAAATTCGCATTTTAGATAAGTTAGCACTCATCAAAACGTCAGCATCTCCACCCACAATAATAAATGTCAATTGCTGAGTGTTATTGTGATATAAGTTGTATGAGTTCATAACCGGAGGGCTTAAATTTTTAGTTTTGTGATTCTAAATTGAATCCATGTGGTTTGAAACTGTAATATTCATAATTTTAGGTTTAATAGAAATAATCATAATAATAATTAAGGAAAAACTCTTTGTCAGAGGGCATGTTATGGTTGAGAATCATTCCAAAATCTATCGAAAAGTTGAAGAGGAATAAAAAGTATAACAATAATCACGATGTTGAGAATTAATTTTGGGTTTATTTATGTATTAATTTAATTGAATAAAATTTAAATGATAATTAGGGAAAAACTCTTTTTCAGAGATCATTTTATGATTGAAAATCACTCCAAAATATATTAAAAAGTTGAATAGGAATAAAAAGAATAACAATATTCACTAAGTTGATAATTAATTTTGGATTTAATAGTAATAATTAAAATGAATAAATTTTAAATGATAATTAGGGAAAAACTCAAAGTCAGAGATTATTTTATGTTTGAGAATCATTCCAAAATCTATCGAAAAGTTGAAGAGGAATAAAAAGTATAGCAATAATCATGATGTTGAGAATTAATTTTGGGTTTATTTATGTATTAATTTAATTGAATAAAATTTAAATGATAATTAGAGAAAAACTCTTTGTCAGAGATCATTTTATGATTGAAAATCACCCCAAAATATATCAAAAAGTTGAATGGGAATAAAAAGTACAACAATATTCACGATGTGAAGAATTAATTTTGAGTTTAATAAATTATAAATGATAATTAGAGAAAAACTCAAAGTCAGAGAACATTTTATGGTTAAGGATAACTCCAAAATATATCAAAAAGTTGAATAGGGATAAAAAGTATAAAAATATTCACGATGTTGAATATTTTTTGATTTAACTTACATGAATAACTTTTAAAAAATAATTAAGGAAAAACTCTTCGTCAGATATTATTTTATGGTTGAGAATCTCTCCAAATATCAAAGAGCTGATAAGAATAAAAAGGATAATAATATTCAACCTAGGTTGAGAAATTGTCTGATGTATTCATTCTGATGGAAAAATCGTTGGTGAATTTTCTACTGGAGATATTCTGGAGTTGACAGTGCAAACTTTAGCTAATTTTTAATTAGTTAAATGATTTAATCCCTTCAGAATGAAGATGTCTACTTCTTCAAAAAACAGTATTCCATGGAAATTTTTGGAATAATAATTATAGCATATTCCAGTGCAACATGTTCATAAATTTCCAA